>ML353699.1:0-41751 GCA_005239505.1 Nicotiana paniculata | reverse complement strand
GGTCGCTAATTTTAAATTATATTTATTTATATTTTATAGTTTTTTTAAATAATAATATAATTATTAAAATTTTATATATGGGTCTCAGATTAGCGACCAAAGTTGGTCGCTAATTTTAATATTTCTTTGACCAAGCAAGTCTGACTAGTTCAGTCAATATTTTGACCACATTATCGACCAAAAAGCGACCAAACTTGGTTACTAATTTATTTACAATTATTTTTTAATAATTTTATCCAATTTAGCGACCAACTTGGTTGCTTTTTTTGATATTCCAATTTTGGTCGCAAATTTTTGGTCGCTTTTTGCCGAATTTTTAGTAGTGTCTGAAAATTAGTCGAGGGAATCTCGACTGTAATTGAAATCACATGGAATCAGGCATAATCAAGGAAAGTATCACACAATCAAGGGAAACAAATTCGAAAAATCAATACAGAACATACAAAATCATAGGTTCGAAGAAAACATTACAACTATGCAAAGAGATACACAGAGTCAGTAGAGGGTATCAGATGAACAACCCTCGAATCAATAATCAGATCTATTATACAATAATTAGCACCAGAGTTCAGAAAAAACCCTAAGCGAGAGGGATAGTAGAGATTCAGAAACCCCAACCACGAATTAGAGTAAGAAGCACAGAGCACATAGAGAGTCTAGAAGAAGTATACAGATTGGCCAAACATAGCAAATAAGACGAACTAAAATCCTAAAAAAATTGGGGATTTTCAGTAAGAAGCTTTGAATAAAATGTATTAACATAGAAAAGCATAGAATAATCATTAAAGCATAAGTAAAAGGAAATTTGATTTTTGAAAGGGGTTTGTGAAACCCTAATTTTTAAAATTGAAAGATCATTTAAAGATGAAAGTTTTCAGAGAAAAACATAGAAAAACGCTTCGTAATACTATAGATCTAAAGTAGATCTAGAATAAATCAAAAGACATAGGGTTAGGGTTTCGTGGAACCCAGAGAAGTAGGAAGAACCTCAAAGACGGCACCGGCCTAAGTCGGAACAGGTCATAATCCTTACTCAAACGGCTGGGGAGGCCGGAAAGTGGCATGGGACCATGGGAGATGAGTTGGACCGCTCCAGGTTCGCCTGAGAGCCCCAGAGTATCACTGGACCGGTGCAAGGTGGACAAATAGCCATGAGACGATGAGGAGCCATGGTTTCTGGTGAGAGAACCGGCCGGAGAAGATGACTGGACTCCATCGGAGGAGAGAATCCAAAAGAGGCTTCTAGAGAGTAACAGAGAGAGATAGAGAGAGAATGAGTTTTGAGAGAATGAGGGGTCGGAGGGGGTGGTGATTGGGTTTAATTATGGTAACATTAACCTGGACCGTTGATCTCATTTGAACAACGGTTCAGATCAGGTGTGGGGTTGGGCCGGTTATGAACGGGTTTTGGGCTGGGTTGGTTAGGTATTAAAGGGTCAGGTGGTTTGGGTTTAAAACTGGTTATAATTTAAATAAAATGTGGCTAAATGTTAAATACCCAATTAAATAAGATAATTAATTAATAAAATAGCTAATAATTATGTAAAAAATGAAATTGAGACCAAATAAATGAAATTAAGGTGAAGACTAATATATAAAAAATATAAATGATCATTCATTGTTTTTAAAATGGTATAAATGTACATTTGTGCTACAATCGCAAAAACTACTGAAATTAACTAAATAATGCAAATATTGGCTAATTTGTGAAATAATAAAATCCTAAGGGAATTAAATAGGATATAAATAACATGTTGAGCAAGAAAATAATTTGAAATTATATCATTTATGAATAATTATGGAATATAAAGTGTTAAATAAACAGGAAAATAATTTGATAAAAATACGAAAAACTGTGAGAAAATATCAGTTACTATAAAGAGTGGTTTTAAAGGTATATATACAAGTTTGAAAATAATTTGAGGAAAAATTGGGTATCAACACACTTATCATGTCAAATCCCTTATTCCTCACATTGATAAGAAACGACTCTATTAATCCGTAGTTCTTTGCAGTCAATTGCTTTAGTTTAGTAGTTAAACATAGTTCATAATCATTTAACTCAAGTGGTGATTCTTCTGAATAGAAATTAAACCAGAAGTTACTCGAACATTATTTAAATTCAATCCATGTGGAAACGATAGTTTACTATACTATCTTTGATTAGCGAGCATTGTTTTGCGCTCGTCAATACAACAGACAACTAGCCCCTCTAACTCGTTGAAGAACCGCTTAGCCTCATTATTTGGTTCAGACTAAGCCCCCGGGAACATCTCAAAGGCATCTCTCATTATGTCATTGAATCTAGAACCTTTAATATTATTCTCCACTATAGGACTACCCTCCTCACCGCCAAAAAAACTATGAAAATTAACATCATCTACGCTATCAAGATTCTTCCCATGAGCAGTCCACACATAATAATTATTCATAAATTCCTTTTTAAAAAGATGAAATGTAACAACATCTTCTCCCAATAACTTAATTCACTTGTATTTTACACAGGGGCACCTAATCGTCCCTTCAATACGAAAATCATCAAGAGTCATTGCCTTAGCAATAAATCCAGTAACTCCTTCTTTAAATACATCCATTAACCCCACATGATTAGGATAGTTTCTATTATACATCCATCTACGATGCGCAAATATCATCTACACAAAGAAAAAAACTTGAAAATTATAAGATATTTAAATTATTTAGTTTATAAAATAATTAATAGGTTATGCCAATTCGAAGGTTCATTTAGAAAATTTACTTATTATTTGCCAACATACTTTAGTTATAAATTATATTCTTTTAGATTAAAATCCATTAACACTCAAAATCTTACATTTATACCTATTCTAAATTATATAAGTCTCTCAAAATATAAATTAAATTCAAACGGTTTCTTATATGTTCATAAAGTCCACACATGGCCAAAATAAGGGAAGAAAAGAGAAAAAAGAAAGAATGGGGGCGGATATAGATTTAAAAGATGTTTTCGACCGTTTCGGTCGCAATATTTAAAAATGTTTGTGACTGTTTCGGTCGCAGCGTCTGTTTCGGTCGCAAATGGTCAAACCAGAAAACTTTGACTATTCGCTCCACTCTCCTTGATTATTGCGCCAAACATTGCTACTAATGTTTTCGAAAACATAGTTGAAATGATTTTAAAAAATACAATAAATATTTTTTTTTTTGAAATTTTCGACCAAAACAGTCAAAAATTTCCGACTACTTTTTTTGGTCAAAAATTTTCAGTCGCAATTCTTCTATTTTTTAGTAGTGATTTTGATTAGTATAGGAAAGAGAATCAGAACTCGGAGCTACTTGGTGTATTCATGACATCTGAAGAACTTAACTACTATAGGTTATACAAAATGGAATGGGACGCTTAAAAGCTGCTTGCGCTAATGAAAGTAACGTAATGCTTGTTGCCCTTGTTTTTTACATTGAAATATTTGCAGTATGAACATATTGATATTGACAGTAGAATGCGATACTTTGATGTCCTTTGGTTTTCTAGTTCCCAAGAAATTTCTACGTCCGCATGTGAAGTGCATGAGAATGTAGAAGATGGGCAATTAACTTTGATAATTAGTGGTACAATCAATCATTTTATATATATATATATATTGAAGAAACTTAAATATTTTCGTTGACCCCCTCAAATTATACTCCATTAGTGGTCAACTAGTTTTTTTTTCTATTATCTTTTCTGAATTAGTTTAGTTTTAATACATAATAATCAACTTATTTTATTCTTTTTAGAATCCCTTCCTCAAAATCAAGAGCCCCAAAACTCGCTCCTATGAAATAGAAAAATATAAACCCTTTCGCCTCAGACCCTCAACATTCGAGCAACAATTACTTTGACAACATAGCAATATCCGCCAATTCTTACTCGGGCAAAAGTTACTGAGAAATTGGAACTCTTTTTCAGTTCCTTGACTGTTGTATACCATTAATCTTGATTTTATTTCAGTAAATATTTTGATATTTTTGAAGTTGGAATACTCTTTTGCTCTTTTTCTTTTAAAGAAAAGTTAGAAATCATGAAATTTGACCAATAAGGTTCATCTTTTGAAGACCATAAAATGTAAAATAACTTGGATGATTTTCTGTGTGATTCTTCCATATGGAAATTCAGAAGCGGGTGACGTAAAATAACTTTAATTTTATTTGTCGACTGCAATTGTAGAAACAACATTCTTATCCATTATATAAATGATGAATTGCATAATAGTATTTGTGGTACATTTTTAAATGAATGCTTATTTTGTTATTTTAAGAAGAAAGTACTTACAAATAAGCAATAATACTATTGTTGACCGTTTTCAAAATAACAAAATATGTCGAGTTCAAGTATGAGCAGTTGAAGAGGCGCATATTAGACGAAGATGGTAGGCGTACTTTCATAAACTCTTGAAAGGGGAGGGGATAAGAATATTGTACTGGATGGTCTGGAGCACTCCGCGAGTCGCCGAGATTTTTGGTATTGTAGCAGTTAAAGACCGAGGAGGTAGAGTTGGTTATGTGTAAGCTAAACAAGGGAAGAACAATCAGGCCCCACGAGATTCCGTGGAGTTTTGGAAGAGCGCGAACATGATAGGCTTGGGGTGGTTCACAGGCCTATTTAATGTCATGTTTAGGACATCCAAGATGCCCCAAGAATAGAGGTGAAGTACGATTATCTCATTGTACAAGAACAAGGGTGATATCTAAAACTACAACAATTACAAGGATATCAAGCTGCTAAGCCACACTTTGAAAGTTTGGGAGAGGGTAGTGGAGATGAGGGTAATGAGGTGAATATCTATATTCGAGAACAAGTTCGGATTCATGCTGGGGCGGTCAACCATAAAAGCCATTCATCTCATTAGGAGTTTGGTAGAACAGTATAGGGAGAGAATGAGGTTCTTTCATATGGTGTTCGTCGATATGGAGAAAACATACGACAAAGCTCCAAGAGAAGTTTTATGGAGATGCTTGGAGGAGAGAGTTATCCTTATAGCATATATCAGGGCGATTAAGGATATGTATGATGGAGCTAAAACTCGGGTAAAGGCAATATGAGAAGACTCGGAATACTTCCTGGTCATGATGGTATTATACCAGGGATCATCGCTTAGCCCGTTCTTGTTCACCTTGGTGATAGATGTATTGACGGGACACATTCAGGGGTTGCCATGGTGCATGTTATTTGAAGATGACATAGCTGATTGATGAGATACGAGGCGGAGCTAATGCCAAGCTGAAGGTTCAGTAGTGTAAATTATAAGGACGAAGTTGAGGTGAAGCTTGATACTCAAGTAATCCCCAAGCGAGGTAGTTTCCAGTACCTTGTGTCAGTAATCTAAGCTAATAGGGAGATTGATGAGGATATCACACACCGTATTGACGCATGATAGATGAAATGAAGGTTTCTTCTGGTGTCTTGTGTGATAAGAAGGTATCACCAAGACTTAAAGGTAAGTTCTACAGAGTGGTGGTTAGATCGACTATGTTGAGTGGTGCAGAGTATTGGCCAGTTAAGAACTCTCATGTTTAGAAGTTGAAAGTAGCGGAAATGAGGATGTTGAGGTAGATGTGTAGGAGATACAAGATCAATAATAAAGATATTTGGAACAAGTCGGGGGTAGCCCCCGTGGAGGATAAACCGCAGGAAGTGAGGCTGAAATGATACGGGCATGTGAGAAGGAGATGCTCGGATGCCCTAGTAAGGAGGTATGAGATGTTGCATATGGTGTGTCTAAGGAGGGAAACAAGAAGCCCTAAAAAGTATTTGAGAGAGGTGTGATGACCCAAGGGGTCATTTTATGAACTAAGACTCCATTCTAGGCTTGAATTGACGAAAGTTAGAAATTTGGCGATTTTGGTCGACGGTGAAAAATTAGGTATCGGGGTCTGAAAGAAATTCCAGAAGTTGGAATAGGTTCTTAGTGTCATTTTTGATGTGTGTGCAAAATTTGAGGTCATTTGGACGTGGTTTGGTAGGCTTCGACGTCGTTAGAGAATTTTGGTAGTTTAGAAGTTCTTAGGCTTGAATTCGAGATTGATTTGGTGTTTTGGTGTTGTCTTGAGTGTTCTGGAGGTTCGACGAAGTACCAATAGTGATATATGAATTATTTGAATTATTGGTTGAGGTCTCGAGGGTCTCGAATGAGTTTCGGATAGGTTTAGGTTGTGTTGTGCTTGTTTTTCTTATGTTTCGACATCCTTTTCTTCAAGCATAAATGATATCATATTGAACAAATAAGTGGTTTCTGTTTTAGTATTAGACTCGTATCGTCATTACCGACCCGTATCAAAAAGAATCATCGAATTTGGACATCGTATGAGGATTTTATGGTCATTTTACTAAGGTTGCCAGATTTTTCAGATTAATTACGAAATTGCCACTGACGACGTATTTAAAAATCTGCACTATTTGCAAATATTAAAACCTACATATCTCCTTCATTATAAGGACAAATTGGGTGATTCAAAAACCTAATTTGACTAGAATTTCACAAGAAATCCATTGGAGGCATAAAAAGCAAGTTTCGGGATTATTTAGCATGAGAAACAAGGCAGAATAGCTGGCAGGAAAATATATAAAACAAAGGTTTGTTCATTCTGTCATATTTTGGATTGGGGAGTTCGGATTTGAGCGATTTTGGAGGTGATTTTCACCAAAGGGATTCGGGTAAGTGTTCTTTACTCGTTTTTGGTTATGTTTCATGAATCCATTTTCGTTTTGGGATTTGATTGATGATTTTAATGTGAAATTGAGGGAGTTAGGGCTTAAGTTTTGGAGAGTTTTAAGTAGGGATTTGAGAGACCAAATGGAGTCCGATTTTAATAAATTTTATATGGTTATACTCGGGAGAGGACGAGTGTTTTGATTCTTCCATTTTTGACTGATTTCGAGATGTGGGCCCGGGGGTCAGATTTTGGCCGATTTCGGATTTTTGCCATATTTTGTAGTTTTTATTGTGGAATTCGATTCGTTAGCCTATGTTAATGGTATTAATCTGATTATGATTAGATTCGAGCGGGTTAGAGCAAGACTCTAAAGGAAAAGTTGTAATTGAGTAGTGAGTGGCCTGCGAATTTGAAGTAAGTGCTTGGTTTAACCTTAACTTGAGGGGATAGGAATCTCCAACTTAATTGTTATGTGAATTTGCATGTGTGTGGTGTATAGGTGAGGTGAAGAGTATCTATGCACCACCAAATTGTCTGTTAAGCATGATCCCTTCCCCGTTTCCCATTTATTTGATTCATGGCTTAATTATTTTATGCTCATTGATGTTTCTATGACTATTTGGCTTGGTTAACTTGTTGTTAAGTCTTGTTTCCATTATTTTGGAAAGTGTTGGTTGTTTCCTTGATTTCTTTATAGTATATAAAGGTTGAGAGGGTTGACATTATTTTACGAGATGTTCATATTCTTGTCGGTTTCATTTTGAGATGATATTGGTGAAGTTTATGAGAAAATACAATTTCTTGTTTATAATTGTTGAGATAAATGTTGTGAAAGGCTTGGCCTGAATTGTGAAATTCTTTATAAATAAAGTGATATGATATGTCTGGTGAGAGCGGGTTGCACGCTACAACAAAGAGTAATAAGGATGGACAGGTGGGATCGGGTTGCTCGCCACAACATGAGCAATAAGGGTGATATACATATATAGGGAGGAGCAATAAGGGTGGATAGGTGGGAGCGGGTTGCACGCCGAAACAAAGAACAATAAGGGAGGACACTTATATTTTACTGATTTTCAAAAAAAACAAGGATTTGAAAGCTTATTGGTTTACTCTACTATTTCTCACATTTTGCACTACTCTTATTTTAAAGTCAAAGATTGAATTTGGAAATTTACGTGAGAATTGGTTATAGCTGAGACCTGGAAAAGGTGACTGGGTTATTTTAATTGTTGCTACAGTTATTGTTTTTTTGTTTTAGAGTTCCTTCTTTCTTTATTTTATATTGTTCACAGGTTATATTGTTAATGCCCCGCTGTAGCCTCGTCACTACTTCGTCGAGCTTAGGCTCGGTACTTACTCAGTACATGGGGTCGGTTGTACTGATACTATACTCTGCACTCTTTTGTGCAGATCCAGGTACCGTGCGTTAGAGACTGTAGTAGCGGTCATTCATCAGTTGGAGACACGAGGTATATCTGCCGGCGTTCGTAGATTCCTGGAGTCTTCTCCTAGTTTTATAGAGACTGTTTTATTTCACCCAAAACAGATAGATTATTTCTTTCAGCCCATTATTTGTGGTGTTCTTAGAAGTTCGTGAATTGTGACACCAGACCCTTGGGTAGTCTTAGAGTTATATATATATTTAGTTCGTGGCTCGGTTTATTTATTTGTTTATCATTTCTTATATATGAAATTATTAGTTGGAGATCATTAGATTTAATTTACTTTAAATTGTATTATTGTGTTTAATTAAATATCCAAAAAATAGATAATCGAATTCTAACATTGGCTTGCCTAGCAAGTGTAGTGTTAGGCGCCATCACGACCCCTAAGATTGGGAATTTGGGTCGTGACAAGTTGGTATCAGAGCACTAGGTTGCTTAGGTCTCACAATTCACGAACAAGCTTAATAGAGTCTGAAAGATCGATACGAAGACGTCCGTACTTATCTCTCCGAGGCTATGAAGTTAGGAACAATTTCACTTCTATTCTACTACATCGTGCGAATTTATTCTACTATTGATGATTGAATATTTGCCTCCACTGTGTCAGCCCTAACTTGAATAATCTGATTTATAGAATAGATCAAATAAAAGGGCTCATCAAGCCATGTGAATAGAAGTGAAGCAAGAACTTCAGTGCAGTATCTGGAAGAGAGAAGGGGAAAAACAAATTCAGGATCAGTAGTCCAGATTAATGCAAACAAAATAAATATGGGAAGGGTAACCAAAGTTAAGGTCAGTAATCCAGATTGGTGCATACATCAAAAAGGAGACTACTGAATCACCCAAGCTTGGTGTATCAAATTTGCGCACAATTGAGGCCATAAATTTGTTCCTTGAAAGACGATTTCCACGGATGAGCTTATACATTCTAGACACCCCATGCTTTGCATGATCAAATGAGCCAGGGTCCGACTTTCCTGACATGATACCTGGAGATTTATACTGAGCATTTAAACTTTGAGAACCACCTTTATTCATGGCTTGTATGAACATATATGAATTTTATAGACCATCATTAAGACGGCTCTCAAAGAAGGATGGATATCACGATCCAAATTCGCAACCTTAGGGATCATGATGGTGCCTAACACCACACTCACTAGTCAAATCAATGTTAGAATTCGATTAACTATTTTTCCTTTGATTACTTATTTAAACACAATAAAACAAATTTAGAGTAGATTAAATCTAATGATTTACGGCGAATAACATTCCAAAAATAAAATGATAAACAAATAAATAAACTGAGCCACTAATTAAATATATATAGCTCTAAGACTACATCAGGGTCTAGTGTCACAATTCACGAACTTCTAAGAATACTACAATTAATGGGCCGAAAGAAATAATATATTTGTTTTGAGTAAAATAAAACAGTCTCTATAAACTAAGAGAAGACTCCAGGAATCTGCGAATGCAGGCAGATATACCTCGTGTCTCCAAATGAAGAGTGACCACTACTAAAATCTCTAACGTTGGTTGGTACCTGGATCTGCACAAAAGAGTGTAGAGTGTAGTATCAGTACAACCGACCTCATGTACTGAGTAAGTGCCGAGCCTAACCTCGGCGAAGTAGTCACGAGGCTAGGACAACACACCACATAAAACTTGGACATCGAATCATGCTAACAAGAAATAATAGCAATTAAAAAATGTAAACAGTAATTAATGGGAAGGGAGCATGCGGTAGGAAATTTTCAACATAAGGAATAAGGAAAACACAAATAGTGATCAACAATAATTTTAGCAATCAAAGATAGAAAGTAAAACTTGCACGGCATTACCCTTCGTGCTTTTACTCTCACCCTTCGTGCTTTTACTCTCATCCTCACCGGATTATAATTTAGAATTTGCACGGCATAACCTGTTGTGCTTTACTCTCTTCCTCACCTTATAAATAAGTCTTGCACGGCATCACCCTTCGTGCTTTTCACTCTTCCTCACAATATAATTAAGTCATGCACGGAATCACCCTTCGTGATTTACACTCTTTCTCACAATATCATCAAATCATAAACAACATAAAAGGGGATTTCAAGAGAAACAGTATTTCATCATAATTTCTATCACCATTTAATATTTCAGTCTCAACTCAATGTTTTTCAAAGGAATTTCACAAGAAATCAATATTTCATCATGGTTACTATCATCATTTATCATTTCAATCTCAACTCAATGTTCTCAACATTTCACTAACAACAATAATCACAGATGATGGGCTTTAAGACAACCAGAATAACAAGAAATAGCATTTACTCGCATGGTATTACCCGACCACAACATATAGGTACTCGTCACCTCACCTATACATTAGATTTAACAAAAAACATGTAGCAAGTAGTCATACAATACCTATTCCCTCAAGCTAAGGTTTGACACAACACTTACCTCAATTCCGCAGGCCACTCACTGCTCAATTACCACTTTTCCTTTTGAATTCACCTCCACTCACTGCTCAATTTTTACCATGAAAATTATTAATTTTTGATTTAAAAGTGATGAAAAATATTGGGTAATTGAAAGAATTAGGGGTGGGCATTCGGTACTTCGGTTCGGTATTTAAGAATTTCAGTTCGGTATTCGGTTTCTCAATTGTGTATACCAAATACCGTACCCAAATATTTCAGTACAATTCGGTATTTCTTATTTTGGTTCGGTACGGTATCGGTTTAATATTCGGTGGTGATAAGAACAATGAACTACAAAAGTAAAAAAACATGCTCGTTGTATTGACAACTTCAATGCTGCTCACTGAAAAAACATGCTCGTTGTATTGACTACTATATTCACTGGACTGGAGTTATTAGTCACTAAGTTTTCCCATGTTGTCAATACAATCTTTTAACACATTAAAATATTATTCACAAGTACGACACACCACTCCGAGGGACTTAAAGCTCAGTTTCAGGAAGAAGTTTTGTTATCAAACAATATAATCAAGAAATCGTCATCCACTATTTGTAAGTTAACATGAACCTACAAAATACAACAGAATACCAATTGTATTTCTCAGATATAACCCTGTACTCAAAACACAATATCAAGCTTCCTTACACTTACAGTATGCTCTTAGGAAGCTTAACAACAAAAATATTAGTATGCCAGCAAAACCACCAACTGTTTACCCGATTTACAAAATATAAAAATAAATCTCAAACAATCACAAAATAAAAATCATAGAAAGTTCATTTGAACCTGGCCGGACTGTTGAGCTTCGAAACAATCCAATCCAATGATTGAGTGAGGAGTGAGGAGAGAGGATTCGGAACTCGGAACTCGGAACTCGGAATCACCGACAACACAGCAATGTGAGAGTGACTTCCTGACACAGCGACGCCCAGATCGGAGACGGAAATGGTGACTCTATGAGACTATGTCTATGACTGCCTGACTGAAGAATTGATGATGAGAGAGTGAAAGTTTGGTGTTTGGCTGCGTGGGTGAATACTGACTGAACTCTGGTCTCTGAAGAACTGAAGAAAGAGATAACCTAATTTGGCATTTGTTATTCTACTGCTAAAAATTATAATGGACTAACGCTAAGACTAAGAGTACTGGGGTCTGGGCTTGGCAGTTGGCCAGTTGGGCTTGGGGGCGTTTCCTGGGGTTGGGCCTGGGTGGGAAGATATATGTAGGGTCCAAAAAGAAGTCCATAAAATTTCGGTATTTCGGTATACCAAAATACCGAAATTTTAAAATTATAATACCGAAAACCGAACCAAAATACCGAATATCGAAAATGTAATACCGAATTAGACCGAAATACCGAAAAAAACCGAAACCGAAATACCAAATTAATTTGGTTCGGTTCGGAATTCAGAATTCGGTTTTTCGAATTTTATGCCCACCCCTAGAAAGAATAGAGTTTAGAATGATTACCTGCACTTTGTGGATGAACTTTGGTGAAGAAAATCGTCTCTAGGGCTTGGTAGTTCGAAAAATAGGAAAAAAAAAGAGTTATGTCTGTCTTAACACTGTTTTAATATAGCTGGGCAGGCCTTCATCGCGTTCGCGTAGGCCTACGTTCATTCGCATAGAGTCAGGCCTGTTGGCCTTCGCGTTCGCGGTCACTGGGCCGCGCTCTCATAGAGGACAGTCAGGTTCCCCTCCCCCGGGCATGTTACACTACGCGTTCGCGTAGACCAAATCGCGTTCGCGTAGGATCTCCCCCAGCCCATCGCGTTCGCGTTAGGGGTCCCGTGTTCGTATAGAACAAAAAGGGCCCCCAACATTTTTACTCTTCGCGTTCGCGAATGAACCCATGCGAACGCGATGAACAATTGAACTGGTCACCAGAAACTGAAAACCAACAGATGTTTCTAAGTGTAAAACACCTCGTGGCCTATCCCAAACTCACCCGAGCCCTCGGGGCTCTAAACCAAACTTGCACGAAAATCTAAAAAAATCATACAGACTTGCTCGTGCGATCAAATCATGAAAATAACATGTAAAACTATGAATTAAACCTCAAAACTCATCATTTTTCTCAAGAACACTTAAAGTTCACTATTTCTCAACCGGACGTCCGAATCACGTCAAATAAACTCCATTTCTCACCAAATTTCATAGATAGCGTTCAAATACTATAACAAATCTGTATCGGGCTCCGAAACCAAAATATGGGCCCGATACCAATGGTTTCAAACCTTAATTCTTTTCTTTATTTCATTAATAATTCAGCAAAATAATTTCTTTCAAAAATTGATTTCTAAGGCTTGGAACCTCGGAATTCGATTTCGAGCATACGCGCAAGTCCCATATTTTACTGCGGACCTCCCGGGATCATCGTAACACAGATCCGGGTCCATTTACTCAAAAGGTTGCCTCAAGTCAACTAAAACCAACCTTTAAATTCAAAAAAAATAGTATTTCTCATATTTTCACATAAAAGCTTTTGGGTTTCACGTCTGAACCACGCACGTAAATCGAGGTAATTAAAATTAGTCTTTTTATAGATAATAAGCTTAGAACGGAGTCTTAATTCATAAAATGACCCCTTGGATCATCACAATCTCCACCTCTAATACAAACGTTCGTCCTCGGACGGACATAGAAGATTACCTGAATTGGCAAACAAGTGTGGATATTTACTCTGCATGTCTGACTCGGACTCCCAAGTAGCTGCCTCAACGTGCTGACCTTTCTACTGCACTCGAACTAAAGGATAGTTCTTAGACCTCAACTGACGAACCTGCTGATCTAGAATGGCTACCGGCTCTTCCTCATAAGTCAAATCTTTGTCCAATTGGACAGAGCTGAAATCTAACACGTGGGACGGGTCACCATAATATTTTCGGAGCATAGATACATGAAATACCGAATGAACGGAGGATAACCCTGGAGGCAACGCAAGTCTATAAGCTACCTCCCCCATTTTAGAAAGAATCTCAAATGGCCCGATATACCTAGGTCTCAACTTGCCCTTCTTCCCAAATCTCATGACACCCTTCATGGGTGATACACGAAGCAATACTCTCTCTCCATCCATGAATGCCACATCCCGAACCTTACGATCGGGGTAACTCTTTTGCCTGGACTGAGTTGCACGAAGCCGATCCTGTATAATCTTGACCTTATCTAAGGCCTCTTGAACTAAGTCCGTACCCAATAACCGAGACTCTCCCGGCTCAAACCATCCAACTGGCGATCTACACCACCTACTATATAATGCCTCATAGGGAGCCATCTGAATGCTCGAATGATAACTATTATTGTAGGCAAACTCCGCTAACGGCAAGAATTGATCCCAAGAACCTCCAAAGTCGATAACACAAGCGCGAAGCATATCCTCTAAAATCTGAATCGTCTGAGGATGAAATGTTGTGCTCAGCTCAACTAGGGTACCCAACTCTCACTGAACTGCCCTCCAAAAGTGTGAGGTAAACTGCGTACCTCGATCAGAAATGATAGATACAGGTTGCGAACAATCTCTCGAATATATATCTCACCAACCGCTCTGAAGTGTAAGTACTTGCCACTGGAATGAAATGTGCTGACTCAGTCAGCCTATCTACAATAACCCAAACGGTGTCAAACTTCCTCTGAGTCCGTGGGTGTCCAAAAATGAAGTTCATAGTGATACGCTCGCACTTTCACTCAGGAATCTCTATCTGCTGAAGTAAACCACCGGGTCTCTGATGCTCATATTTCACCTGTTGGCAATTCAAACAACGAGCCACATAAGTAACAATATCATTTTTCATCCTTCTCCACCAATAGTTCTGTCGCAAGTCATAGTACATATTGGCAGCACCTAGGTGAATAGAATACTTAGAACTGTGAGCCTCCTCAAGGATCAGCTCACGAAGGCCGTCAATGTTAGGCACACATATACGACCCTGCATCCTCAAAACACTGTCATCTCCAACTGTAACTTTCTTGGCACCACCGTGCCGAACTGTGTCCCTAAGGACCATCAAGTGCGGGTCATCATCCTGCCAATCTCTGATACGCTCTAATAAGGAATACCGAGCAACTGTACAAGCCAGAACATGGATGGGCGAAATATCCAATCTCACGAACTGATTAGCCGACGTATGAATGTCTGAAGCTAATGGTCTCTCACTAACTGGAATACATGCAAGGCTGCCCATACTTACTGTTTTTTTACTCGATGCATCGGCCACCAATTGGCCTTTCCCGGATGATACAATATAGTGACGTCATAATCTTTCAATAACTCTAACCATCTCCTCTGTCTCAAATTAAGATCCTTTGCTTGAACAAGTACTGGAGACTACGATGATCCGTGTAAACCTCACATGGCACGCCATAAAGATAGTGCCTCCAAATCTTCAACGCGGGAACAATGGATGCCATCCTGTATCAATACTTCTCATGAATATTTAACTGTTGTGACGCATATGCTATCACCCTGCCATCCTGTATCAATACTACTCCAAGCCCAATACGGGAAGCATCACAATATATCGTGAAAGGTCCTGAACCTGATGGTAACACCAATGCCGGTGCTGAAGTCAAGGCCGTCTTGAGCTTCTGAAAGCTCGCCTCACACTCATCCGCCATTTAAATGGGGCACCCTTTTGAGTCAATCTCATCATCGGGGTTGCTAAGGATGAGAACCCTCCACAAAACGACGGTAGTAACCCGCCAAACCCAAGAAGCTCCTGATCTCCGTAGTTGTAGTGGGTCTAGGCCAGTTCTTGACTGCCTCTATTTTCTTAGGATCAACCTGAATACCCACAGCTGATACGATATGACCCAAGAAAGCTAATGAGTCTAACCAGAATCCACACTTTGAATCCCTCAAAGTCTAGAGTGTTTTACGAAGGTGTTGTTCATGCTCCTCCCTACTGCAGGAGTATATAAGAATATCATCAATGAACACGATTACAAAGGATCTAGATAGGGCTTGAAAACTCGATGCATTAGATCCATAAAGGCTGCTGGGGCATTAGTCAAGCCAAACGACATCACCAAAAATTCATAGTGCCCATACCTTGTCCGAAAGGTTGTTTTGGGAACATCGGACGCCCTAATCTTCAACTGATGGTAGCCCGATCTTAGATCAATTTTCAAAAACACACTGGCACCTTGAAGTTGATCAATAAATCATTAATTCTCGGCAATGTATACTTATTTTTTATAGTGACTTTATTCAATTGCCGGTAATCTATACACATCCTCATCAATCCATCCTTCTTTTTTATGAACAAGACCGGTGCACCCCAGGGAGAGACACTAGGCCTAACGAAACCCTTATCAAGCAGGTCTTGCAACTGTTCTTTCAATTCTTTCAATTCTAGTGGGGCCATCCGGTATGGAGGAATAGAAATGGGCTGAGTGCTCGGACCAACATCAATACAAAAATCGATATCCTTTCGGGTGGCATTCTCGACAGGTCTGCAGGAAACACTTCGGGAAATTCCCGAAAAATGGGCACTGACTCTATTGAAGAAATCTCGGCATCAGAGTCACGAATATGATCCAAATAAGCCAAACATCCCTTCTCAACCATGCGACGAGCCTTGACATAAGAAATCACTCTACTGGGAGAATGACCAGGAGTCCCTTTCCATTCTAACCGAGGCAATCCTAGCAAAGCTAAAGTAACTGTCTTGGCGTGACAGTCCAAGATGGCATAATAAGGTGACAACCAATCCATGCCCAATATGACATCAAAATCGACCATGTCAAGAAGCAACAGGCCTACACTAGTTTCAAGACCCTTAATAATGACTACGCCCGAACGATATACACGATCTACAAGAATAGCCTCCCCCACCGGCGTAGACACATAAACAGGGACACTCAAAGAATCGCGGGGCACAACCAAAATACGAGGCAAATTAGGACGACACATAAGAATAAGTAGACCCCGGATCAAACAAAACTGAGGCATTTCTATTGCAAACTGAAATGATACCTGTAATGACAGCATCAGAGGACTCCACCTCGGGTCTAGCTAGAAATGCATATAATCGGGATTGGGCTCCACTACCCTGAACCACGTCTCTGGAAGGACCTTTGATGGGCGGACCTCCACCTCTAGCAGGCTGGCTTCCACCCCTAGCGGCCTGACCTCCACGTCTAACAATCTGTCCTCTACCTCTGGCTACCTAACCCCTACCCTTGGCTGGCTGGGCAGGCGATGCTGGAACTATAGCACGGGAATTCTGATACTAAGAATTATCCGACACGCGAGGAAAATATCTTGCAATGTACCTCAGGTCACCACAAGTGTAACAAGACCTCGGCTGCTGAGACTGCTGGCCGGCAAACTGATCATGTTGACCAGTATAACCACCCTGAACACTCTGGAGAGGGGGTGCACTAATAGGAGCCGATGGTGCACTGTAGACTGACTGAGTAGAAGGAAGCATATAAGAACCGCGACTACCTGAGGTACCATGTGAAGCCTGAAGTACTGAATGGAATGGCCTAGAAGAACAGCCTCTACTGAAACTAACCCAGCCTCCAGATGAGGCACCACTGAAACCACCAGAATGGCGAGGCCTCTTGTCTGATCCCTGACTTCCCATCCCAAGAACCGACTCAACTCTCCTAGCCACATTAGCCGCATCCTGAAAAGAAATCTCAGTCCCTGTCTCTTTGGCCATTTGCAACCTAATAGGCTAAGCAAGGCCCTCAATAAATCGTCTGACCCTCTCTCTCTGTGTGGGAAACAAGAGAATAACATGTCTAGACAAATCCGCGAAATGAGTCTCATATTGGGTCACGGTCATGCTGCCCTATTAAAGTCGCTCAAACTGACGACGCGTCTCCTCTCGAGTAGTAGCAGGCAAAAACTTCTCCATAAAGAGATGAGAAAACTGATCCAAGTCAAGGCAGGCGACCCAATTGGTCGAGTCAACAAATAATTCCTCCACCATTTCTTGGAGGAACCAGTCATTTGAAAGGCAGCAAAATCGACCTCATTGGTCTCTAAGATACCCATATTCTGAAGTACCTCATGACAGCTATCCTGATATTCCTGAGGATCCTCTGAAGTCTCACCAATGAAATGAATAGGGAATAACTTAATGAACCTATCCAATCTCCACAAAGCATCGATCGATATAGTTGTCCCATCAACGGGCGGTGCTGGAGCAACTGGCTGAATTACCCCAACTGGATTGGCTGCTAGGGTCTAAATCTGAGGAGTAGTATGAATAGGAGTGTTGACCCCTCCTCCATCCTGAGATGCGGCTGCTGCAATAGGGAATGTGCCAATCTGGGCTACACTCTCCATAATGCCCACTAAAAGGACCAAAGCGTCCTGAAGTACCGGGGTGGCAATAAACCTCTCTAGGACCTGAGCTAGCCCCGTTGGAACAGTCTGAGCTGGAACCCCCTCATTAATATCAATCTGAGGTTCCATAGTTGGGGCTGCTATCTGAGAACCGGGCTGAGTCATGCCCCTGCCTCGGCCCCTGGCGCGGCCTCAGCCTCTACCCTTAGTAGGAGATGTTGTTGCTGGAGGACCGGAGTGTTGGTCAACGGAAGAGGAAGCACGTGTTCTCACCATCTGCTAATGAGTACAAGCAGTATTTGAGATACCAAGAATCGCACGACAGAGTAGAAATAAAAAAAATGGAGTTGTTTCCTAACTCGATAGCCTCTGAGAGATAAGTACAGACGTCTCCGTACCGATCCTTCAGACTCTATTAAGCTTGTTCGTGAATTGTGAGACCTATGCAACCTAGTGCTCTGATATCAACTTGTCACGACCCAAATTCCCAACCTTAGGGATCATGATGGTGCCTAACACCACACTCGCTAGGCAAGCCAATGTTAGAATTCGATTAACTATTTTTCCTTTGATTACTTATTTAAACACAATAAAACAAATTTATAGTAGATTAAATCTAATGATTTACGGCGAATAACATTCCAAAAATAAAATGATAAACAAATAAATAAACCGAACCACGAACTAAATATATATAACTCTAAGACTACCCCCAGGGCCTGGTGTCACTATTCATGAACTTCTAAGAATACTACAATTAATGGGCCGAAAGAAATAATATATATGTTTTGAGTAAAATAAAACAGTCTTTATAAACTAAGAGAAGACTCCAGGAATCTGCGAATGCCGACAGATATACCTCGTGTCTCCGAATGAAGAGTGACCGCTACTAAAATCTCTAACGTTGGCCGGTACCTGGATCTGCACAAAAGAGTGCAGAGTGTAGTATCAGTACAACTGACCCCGTGTACTGAATAAGTGTCGAGCCTAACCTTGGCGAAGTAGTGACGACTCTAGGACAAAACACCACATAAAACTTGGATATCGAATCATGCTAACAGGAAATAATAGCAATTAAAAAATGTAAACAGTAATTAATGGGAACGGAGCATGCGGTAGGAAGTTTTCAACATAAGGAATGAGAAAAACAATAAGGCAAACACAGATAGTGATCAACAATAATTTTAGCAATCAAAGATAGAAAGTAAACTTGCACGACATTACCCTTCATGCTTTTACTCTCAGCCTCACCAAATAATAAATAGAATATACGGCATCACCCTTCGTTCTTTTACTCTCATCCTCATCAGATTATAATTTAGAATTTGCACGGCATCACCCTTCGTGCTTTACTCTCTTCCTCACCTTATAAATAAATCATGCACGGCATCACCCGTCGTGCTTTTCACTCTTCCTCACAATATAATTAAGTCATGAACGACATCACCCTTCGTGCTTTACACTCTTCCTCACAATCTCATCAAATCATAAACAACATAAAAGGGGATTTCACGAGAAACAGTATTTCATCATAATTTCTATCACCATTTAATATTTCAATCTCAACTCAATATTTTTCAAAGGAATTTCACAAGAAATCAATATTCCATAATGGTTACTATCATCATTTATCATTTCAATCTCCACTCAATGTTCTCAACATTTCACTAACAACAATAATCACAGATGATGGGCTTTAAGACAACCAGAATAACAAGAAATAACATTTACTCGCATGGTATTACCTGACCACAACGTATAGGCACTCGTCACCTCACCTATACATTGGATTTAACAAACAAACATGTAGCAAGTAGTCATACAATACCTATTCCCTCAAGCTAAGGTTAGACACAACACTTACCTCAACTCCGCAGGCCACTCACTGCTCAATTACCACTTTTTCTTTCGAATTCACCTCCAACACACTCGAATCTAATCATAATTAGTTTAATATCATTAATTAATGCTAAAGGAACCAACTTTACTGAAAAATATGATTTTCCTAAGTTTCTCAAAAAAAGGTAAAACCCGACCCGAGCCCGCTTGGTCTAAACTCGGGGTTCGGACCAAATTTCGTTTACCTATTCACCCCGATCCCGAACATGCAATTAGTTTCGAAATCCGACCTCAATTTGAGGTCAAAATCCCATTTTTACTAAAAATTCACTAATTCTACCCAAACCCTCAATTTTTACCATGAAATTTTTTTGATTTAAAAGTGATGAAAAACATTGGGTAATTGAATGAATAGAGTTTAGTATTGATTACCTGCACTTAGTGGATGAACTTTGGTGAAGAAAATCGTCTCTAGGGCTTGGTATTTCGAAAAATAGGAAGAAAAAGAGTTCTGTCCATTTTAACACTGTTTTAATATAGCGCAGGCCTTCATCGCGCTCGCGTGGGTCTGCCTTCGTTCGCATAGAGTCAGGCCTGTTGGCCTTCGCGTTCGCGGTCACTGGGCCGCGTTCGCATAGAGGACAGTCAGGTTGCCCTCCCCCAGGCCTGTTACAATACGCATTCACGTGGACCAGATCGCGTTCGCGTATGGTCTCCCCCCAGACCATCGCGTTCGCGTCAGGGGTCCCGCGTTCGCATAGAGAAAAAAGGGGCCCTAGCATTTTTACTCTTCACGTTCGCGAATGAACCCATGTGAATGCGAAGAACAATTGAACTGGGCACCAGAAACAAAAAACAGCAGATATTTTTAAGTGTAAAATACCCCGTGGCCTATCTGAAACTCACCCGAACCCTCGGGGCTCTAAACCAAACTTGCACGCAAGTCTAAAAATATCATCCGGACTTGCTCGTGTGATAAAATCATGATAATAACATGTAAAACTATGAATTAAACCTCAAAACTCATCATTTTTCTCAAGAACACTTAAAGTTCACTATTTCTCAACTGGACGTCCGAATCACGTCAAATAAACTCTGTTTCTCACCAAATTTCACAGATAGCGTTCAAATACTATAACAAATCTGTATCGGGCTTAGGAACCAAAATACGGGCCCGATACCAATGTTTTCAAGTCTTAATTCTTTTCTTCATTTCATTAATAATTCAGCAAAATAATTTCTTTCAAAAATTGATTTCTAAGGTCTGGGACCTCGGAATTCGATTCCGGGCATACGCCCAAGTCCCATATTTTACTGCGGACCTCCCAGGATCGTCAGAATAATAGATCCGGGTCCATTTAGTCAAAAGGTTGACTCAAGTCTACTAAAACCAACCTTTAAATTCAAAAAAATTAACATTTCTCATATTTTCACATAAAAGCTTTCTGGTTTCACGCTCGGACTGCGCACGCAAATTGAGATAATTAAAATTAGTCTTTTTATAGCTAATAAGACTAGAACGGAGTCTTAATTCATAAAATGACCCCTTGGGTCATCACAATGGATACCTGAAAAGGAGTAATTCAACAATTAACATAAACCCATTGTATCCAGAATAATTCTATATTCTAGCAATACAAAGAGCGTACTTCTCATTCATGTTCATCAACAAATGATGATCCAGCTTTGAGTTCACCTCCTGGAGGATCTATTTCAAGCACTATCAAAAAGGGAACACAAGTAATAGGATGGACAAGACCTTGACGCAATACAACTTCCACAATCTGTTTGAAAAAATTCAAAGGTAGATCAAAATAGGAATCTACCTCGTAATTCGAATATGTGAAAAGATCTATCAATAACATTGAGAATAACTGCTCCATGCTTCAGAAAATAGCATTACATAGAATTTCCAAAAAAACCGAGGCTTGATATGGGGAAATGTAACACCAGCAGTGAACAGACCAGCTCTTAGACAAAATGTCCTATAAGTGGGAGTGCAATACATACGAGCGGCTTAACGAATTCTTTTTTACAGGAAAAGAAATATGAAAAATTAGGGAATTACCTTAAGAGCAGACTGACGCACTTGTTCATTCACATCCAAGGATCTTTCTAAGATTTTATCCCAATACAATTGAGCTATTCCCCCACAAATACTGGTATCACCAACCCCTGTCCTCTCACAAATATCGACAACACGCAAAGCGTCTACAACCGGACAAGAGATGAAGCCCCAATGACAGCTATAATTAGGGGAAGAGACGAAAGCACAGTCTAAAGCTCGAACATCAGCACCTATTGTACAGTCTCAAATGGATCTAGACGCGGAGGTTCTAGCTCATTCGGTACATGTTGGACTAGTCCAGATTCTATAAGGATTCATAGCTACTCCAGTATTGCATAACAAGGGAATATTTTAAAGAAATGGGGTTGATTTCATTGTGTTTCAGATGACGGATTCCACCAAGAGGTGGTGGGAAGATTATGTAATTACTAGATCAGTTGTGGATCTAACTGAAGATGCAGACGTAATGAAAGATCACCCAGTGAATCATGTAGGGGTGTAACGGACCTTGGCATCTGGTTGATTTATTTGAGCTGTGGAGTTTAACATTGTGTATTATCAAACATTGTGACATGTGACTTCATTCCAAGTAGGGAAGTCCACCGTCAAGGAAAGATTGCGGGGTCATGTGTTATATCGATTTTGGCTTGGAATGTATAAGGCCTGAGATTTTGCAAGAGATAAAGCTGGGACTTGCGATATGTACACCTCCTTAGTAACCCTATACCTCAGTACCAAAGGAGTTATATAGCCAACTTTAAATCTACAGAAGGTCTACTCAGCGTGGAAGTCACGGTTGCCGATTTTGGGGTGCTCCAGAGGGAGTACAGTGGTTGACGAGCTTCCAGACTATATGGTTCATGCCAAAGAATTATCTTTATATAGCCTTAACTTTGGGATCATTGTGCATCAATAAGGATAAGAGTTACCCCAAAGAATAACGAAGAGCATATGAATAAATAGGGTAGCTCAGCAGTGTTGAGTCAGCATAGTAAAAGAAGAAATGGGCCGCCGGTATTTGTAGTAAGCCTATGAAGAGGACGACCAGCCAATGCAACACCAACTACTTGACTCAGTTCTCATAAATTTTATTGAAAGAGTTTGTTTCTCGGACTCTCCATAATGCATGGCGCATAGGGTTTGAATGGTTGCGTCAGGTCGCCATGACGGTGTCAGGACATGCCATCAGGTTTGATAAGTCAGCCCGTCATAATCCTACTTCAGTTCATATAGCCAGAGGGAGAGTCCCCAGACTCATTAAAGGACTCGATTATGATTGTAAAAATATTGTACGACTCATGGCAAGTTGATACTTCATTTCGGCTAGTGGTAGAAATTGCTTAGATGTTAGAATGTGTCCGGGGTGAGGAAAAGAGGAAGCTAAGGAGACTAAGAGGTCTCGAGGTTCTAAAAGATTAAGTGGATTTTGCTTTGCAACAACAAATTATTTCGGCAGGGGCTCGGGCAACCGACCAACCCAGTCCATATATCTGATTACTCGGGTGCTTCAATGAGTTCTTTTAATGCACCACCGCTATGAGATTCCTACTACGATTATTCCAAGTTATTTGGTATAAACTCAGTATGATCAGGCGAATCATTTCATCAGAGCACTTAGGCTACGTGCCCCATTTCAGTTACAACTCAACTTACATGACCAGCTAGGGAAAAGGGGGTTGAAATATCGAAGGTGGAGATCCGATTCCTAGAGGTGGAGACCCAGCCTGTTGATATATTTTATATGGTATGGATGAGGTCGTTATATCAAATGGTGCCATTACAAGAACAATCTCTAGTTATTATAAAGTGATAATTTCCTTAACTTGATTCGTTTATGAGTATCTAGAAAATTCCTCCTAATATGCTCCACTCTCGGGTGAGCTTCGTAACTCTAAAATCTACTTATGTGAATACTTGTATTGAGAAATTCTATGGAGATAGCTATGTCTATCATTACATGTTGTAATTTTGTTTAACGAAAAATATTTAAAAGAAGAAATGGAATGTTTCGATTGGCACGATATGCATATTACTTGTGATTCAGAATTGAGGGCGAGATCCTCACATTTTAATATGATTTGATATGTTTAAATCGGGCTACGTGCCGCGTTGGAAGTTATGTAAGGACGAGATCCTTATGATGAAAAATTCTTGTGTTTAAATTCTCCCTTGTGAAATTAAAATTTGTACTATAGTACAAATAGGGAGTCATGCCTATTAGGTTTATTCAAAAAAAATTGTATAAAAATTTTCCAGTGCATAATTTGCCAAATTCGTGCTATAATTATTGAGATTTAACCTACAAGGTAGGTGCCCGCCTATGTGGCGTTAAATGAGACACGTTAATTCGGGTATATAATTACGAGGTATTCAAGCATCGTATCTCGTTATCAGTATTGTGAAGGTTTGAAAGGGAGATTATTGTTAACGTGAAGCTATTTGATAATTCTGTAATTGGCTATGAACAACTATAAGAAAATAGAGGCAGTCAAAAACTGGCCTATACCCACTACAACCACAGAAATCAGGAGTTTCTTGGGTTTGGCAGGTTACTACCGTCGTTTTATGGAGGGGTTTTCATCTATATCAGCCCCTATGACTAAATTGACTCAGAAAGGTGCCTCATTCAAATGGTCAGACGAGTGTGAGGCGAGATTTCAGAAGCTCAAGACAGACTTGACTTCAGCACATGTGTTGGTGTTACCATTAGGTTCAGGTTCTTTCACGGTGTATTGTGATGCATCTCGTATTGGAATCGACGCAGTTTGGGTTATTATGGATAGGCTGACTAAATCAACACATTTCATTCCAGTGGCAAGTACTTAACTTTGGGGCGATTGGCAGAGTTATATAGTCGAGAGACTTTTCGCCTTTGCGGTGTGCCCGTGTCTATCATTTCTGATCGGGGTACGCAGTTTACTTCACACTTTTGGAAGGCAGTTCAACGTGATTTGGGTACACGGGTTGAGTTGAGTACATCATTTCATCCTCAGACGGACGGATAGTCCGAGCGTATTATTCAGATTTTAGAGGATATGTTTCGCGCTTGTGTTATCGACTTTGGAGGTCCTTGAGATCAGTTCTTGCCATTAGCGGAGCTGGCTTACAACAATAGTTATCGGTTGAGTATTCAGATGGTTCCTTACGAGGCATTATATGGTATGCGGTGTAGATCGCTAGTTGGATGGTTTGAGCCGGGAGAGGCTCGGTTATTGGTTACATATTTAGTTCAGGAGGCCTTAGATATGGTCAAGATCATTCAGGAGAGACTTCGTGCAGCTCAGTCTAGGCAAAAGAGTTATACCGATCGTAAGGTTTGTGATGTGGCATTCATGGTTGGAGAGAGAGTATTGCTTCAGGTATCACCCATGAAAGGTGTTTGAGGTTTGGGAAGAAGGGCAAGTTGAGCCTCAGGTATATCGGGCCGTTTGAGATTCTTGATAGGGTGGGGGAGGTAGCTTATAGACTTGCATTGCCTCCAGGTTTATCCTTCGTTCATCTGGTATTCCATGTGTCTATGCTTCGGAATATCATGGTGACCTGTTCCACGTGTTAGATTTCAGCTCTGTCCAATTGGACTAAGACTTGACTTATGAGAAGGAGCCAGTAGCCATTTTAGATCGACAGGTTCGTCACTTGAGTTCTAAGAGTTATCCTTCAGTTCGAGTGCAGTGGAGAGGCCAGCCCGTTGAGGCAGCTACTTGGGAGTCCGAGTCGGACATGCAGAGCAAATATCCACACTTGTTCGCCAATTCAGGTAATCTTCTATGTCCGTTCGAGGACAAACGTTTGTTTTATAGGTGGAGATTGTGATGACCCAAGGGGTCATTTTATGAACTAAGACTCCGTTCTAGGATTAAATTGGCGAAAGTTAGAAATTTGGCGATTTTGGTCGATAGTGGAAAATTAGGTATCGGGGTCAGAATGAAATTCTGAAAGTTGGAGTAGGTTCGTAGTGTCATTTGTGATGTGTGTGAAAAATTTGAGGTCATTCGGACGTGGTTTGGTAGGTTTCGATGTCGTTGGCGAATTTTGGAAGTTTAGAAGTTCTTAGACTTGAATCCGAGGTTGATTTGGTGTTTTGATGTTGTCTTGAGGGTTCTTGAGGTTCGACTAAGTTCGAGTATTGATATATGACTTATTTGAATTATTGGTTGAGGTCTCGAGGGTCTCCAGTGAGATTCGGATAGGTTTGGGTTGTGTTGTGCTCGTTTTTCTTATGTTTTGACGTCGTTTCTTCAAGCATAAATGATATCATATTGAACAAATAAGCTTTGGTTTCTATTTTAGTATTAGACCCGTATAGTCATTACCGACCCGCAGCAAAAAGAATCATCAAATTTGGACATCGTATGAAGATTTTATGGTCATTTTACTAAGGTTGTCAGATTTTTTAGATTAATTACGAAATTGCTACTGACGGCGTATTTAAAAATATGCACTATTTGCAAATATTAAAACCCACATATCTCCTTCATTATAAGGTCAAATTGAGTGATTCAAAAGCCTAACTTGACTATAATTTCACAAGGAATCTATTGGAGGCATAAAAAGTGAGTTTCGGGATTATTTGGCATGAGAAACGAGGCAGAATAACTGGTAAAAAATATATAAAATAAGGATTTGTTCATTCGGTCATATTTTGAGTTGGGGAGCTCGAATTTGAGCGATTTTGGAGGCGATTTTCACCATAGGGATTCGGGTGAGTGTTCTTTACTCGTTTTTGATTATGTTTCTTGAATCCATCTTCGTTTTTGGGATTTGATTGATGATTTTAAAGTGAAATTGAGGGAGTTAGGGCTTGGGTTTTGGAGAGTTTAGCTAGGGATTTGAGGGACCAAACGGAGTCCAATTTTGATAAATTTTATATGGTTAGACTCGGGAGAGGACGAGGGTTTTGATTCTGCCATTTTTGACTGATTTCGAGATGTGGGCTCGGGGGTCGGATTTTGGCCGATTTCGGATATTTGGCATATTTTTTAGTTTTTATTGTGAAATTCGATTCGTTAGCCTATGTTGATGGTATTAATCTAATTATGATTAGATTCGAGCGGGTTAGAGCAAGGCCCTAAAGGAAAAACTGTAATTGAGCAGCCTGCTAATTTGAGGTAAGTGCTTGGTTTAACTTTGACTTTAGGGAATAGGAATCCCCAACTTAATTGCTATGTGAATTTGCATCTGTGTGGTGTATAGGTGAGGTGACGAGTATCTATGCACCACCAAATTATCTGTTAAACATGATTTCTTCCCCGTTTCCCATTTATTTGATTCATGGCTTAATTATTTTATGCTCATTGATGTTACTATGACTACTTGGCTTGGTTAACTTGTTGTTAAGTTTTGTTTCCATTATTTTGGAAAGTGTTGGTTGTTTCCTTGGTTTCTTTGTAGTATATAAAGGTTGAGCGGGTTGACATTGTTTTACGAGATGTTCATATTCCTGTTGGTTTCATTTTGAGATGATATTGGTGAAGTTTATGAGAAAATACAGTTTCTTGTTTATAATTGTTAAGATAGAAATGTTGTGAAAGACTTGACCTGAATTGTGAAATTCTTTATAACTAAAGTGATATGATATGTCTGGTGGGAGCGGGTTGCACGCCGCAACAAGGAGTAATAAGGGTGGACAGGTGGGATCGGATTGCACGCGGCAACAAGAGCAATAAGGGTTTTATATATATATATATATATATATATATATATATATATATATATAGGGAGGAGCAATAAAGGTGGACAGGTGGGAGCGTGTTGCACGCCGCAACAAGGAGCAATACTGATTTTCAACAAAAAAAAAATAAGGATTTGAAAGCTTATTGTTTTACTCTACTATTTCTCACATTTTGCACTACTCTTATTTTAAAATCAAAGATTGAAAATTTGGAAACTTATGTGAGAATTGGTTATAGCTAAGACCTGGAAAAGGTGACTGAGTTATTTTAATTGTTGCTACAGTTATTGTTTGTTTGTTTTAGAATTTCCTTCTTTCTTTATTTTATATTGTTCACAGGTTATATTGTTAATTCCCCGCCGTAGCCTCGTTACTACTTCGTCGAGGTTACACTTACTCAGTACATGGGGTTGTTTGTACTGATACTACACTCTGAACTCTGCACTCTTTTGTGCAGATCCAGGTACTGTCCAGCGTTAGAGACTTTAGTAGCGGTCATTCATCATTTGGAGACACGAGGTATATCTGCTGGCGTTCGCAAATTCCTGGAGTCTTCTCCTAGTTTTATAGAGACTGTTTTATTTCACCCAAAACAGCTATATTATTTCTTTCAGCCCATTATTTGTAGTATTCTTAGAAATTCGTGAATTGTGACACCAGACTCTGGGGTATCTTAGATTTATATATATATTTAATTCGTGGCTCGATTTATTTATTCGTTTATCATTTCTTATATATGAAGTTATTAGTTGGAAACCATTAGATTAATTTACTTTAAATTGTCTTATTGTGTTTAATTAAATATTCAAAGGAAAATAGCTAATCGGATTCTAACATTGGCTTGCCTAGCAAGTGTGGTATTAGGCACCATCATGATCCCTAAGGTTGGGAATTTGGGTCGTGACAAGAGGTGATTAGGCATGATATGTCTCTTTTTCAGCTTACTGGTGCATGACCCTTAATAGGAGGTCGTGGAGGTCAAAAATTAGGTACAACAGAAGGTTAATACGTAGTAAAGCGTATTCTCCTTATATATCGATATCTTTAGTATTACTCTAGTTGTGACTTATTCTTGGACTCATATTATTGTCTGATATTGCTTGTGTTTCGATTTGTTAATATCTCGTTGTTGTTATGTTTCCTTTCCATGATTTTTCATTTTTTACATTGCATATTTTTACTGTTGATACTATGCTTACTTGAGCCGAGGGTCTATCGAAAATAGTCTGTCTACCTGCACATGTAGGAGAAGATCTGCATACACATTACCCTCCCCAAACCCCAACCCTTATAATAATATGCTAGGTATGTTGTTGTTGTAGTACCAAATTAATGATATTTGATGATATGAAATTCGTAATTTGATAATAAGTTATCATTTCAAAGAGTTTCATGCCAAATTTTATCACTAGTAATTAATATATCTAAAGATAATAATGCCCCGATCATGCTCAAATTCTGAGCCCGCCTTGCTTCCAAATAAATTTATTCGACTACCAGTCGACTAAGTAATACTAGCATGAAATAATTAAGTTCTCATGCTCAAAATTCGACTGCATGTCGACTAAGTAATACTAGCAACACTCTCTTCACTCGTAAATTCAGTGTCATATGACTTGTTCTAGACCCAGTCAGGGTAAGGCCAATGTTATACTGAAACTTACCTCAAGGCTCAGGTCATAGACCTACATATTTCTCTCATTGAAATAAAATAGTGAAATATTGCTCGCTATTTTTACTTTAAGTGATTAGGTAGACGGCTATTTGAGTTAATTCTTACAGTATGAGGATCAAACCTCACCTAGTGTAAATATACGTGTGTGTTTTAAGTTTTTTGAAATAAAATTAATATATTTTAATGTGAAAAGTACTATGAGTCAACAAAGTCAATAATTTAAAATATTTAAAAAAGTTTGAGAATTTATAATGTGTAATAGAGCAAAATAAATTTTTTTATTATATAAACTATTGAATCCCCTGATGCAAGGATAAAGTCCAATGAAGCGGTAACACGATTTTAAAAAGTGTTTTAGGTCACATTTTCAAGCCTCAAGTGTAACATTCTAATTTTTGTTATTTTCTTAAATTCTTTTATACAAATTTTTGGCTCCGCATACAATCGCTTCCAACTATTTGGAATTGACATGACATTGATTCACTGATTTATACCAACTATTACCATAACTATATTGCACGTGTTGAATGAACTTTTAGTTAAAACTAATCTTAGAGTACGACACTTTGCGCGTATAATTAAATCAATGAACATAAAGCTTTAAAAATTAGATTAATGTTAGCCATCTGCTTTAATTTAGTTTAACAGAAAGGGGAAAAATTACAAGAAAGGAAATAAAAGCAGCGATAATATTTTGCTTTTCATTTTAAAAAATAAAAGAAAAAGTGCTTAATATCCCTCTTAAACAATGAAAAGGAAAAAGTAAAAAAAAAAAGAGATTTCTTTCCTAACAAGAAATGGAGTAACACTTCTCTTTATATAAACTCCTCGTTTCCCCACCTATCGGCAGATCTTTCATACTAAAACATTACACAAAATCAGAAACTCTTCAACTTCTACGAATATCATGACTAACAAAGCTGAATCCTCCGATTCGTAAGTATCCTTTTTTCAGATCTTAACAACGAAACACTTCTTTCTGATTTTGTTTTGGTATTTATGTAAATATATGTACAGGAAAGGGACAAAGCGGGACTATAGTACGGCGATATTGGAGAGGAAGAAGTCGCCGAATCGGCTTGTTGTAGATGAAGCAATCAACGATGATAACTCTGTTGTTGCTCTTCACCCTGATACTATGGAGAAGCTTCAGCTTTTTCGTGGTGACACTATCTTGATCAAGGTCCGATCTTTACCCTTGATTGTTGCTAAAATTAATTGAATTTTTTGTGTATAGCTTTGCAAGTTTTTTAACTTTGTTAGCTTTTGTGGGTTTAAGTCGAGTTTGATGACGTTTTAGTTCTGAAATATTGATAAAGGTCTGATTTGTACCAGGATTTTGTTACAATTACTTCAATTTTCTGTGTTTAGCTGTGGAAGTATTAAACTTTGTTACAGCTTTTATGGATTTTAATCTCACCCATTCTATAAGGGGTTTGATGGGTTTTAGTTCTTTGTACTATAGTTTTCCATATTCGCGGTTAATGTGAGAGTTTTGGACTTTGCTTGGAATTATTTGACAATTTGTGTCTAGCTGTCAAGTTCTTAACTTTGTAAGCTTATTGTGTGTCTCACTCATTATATAAGGTCTGATTTTAACCATGATTTTAGCTCTGCAAGTTTTGAACATTGGTAGCATTTGTAGGTGTAAGTCTCTGTGGTTATATATAAGGGGTTTGATGGGTTTTAGTTCTTTGTACTATGATTTTTGACAATGGCAGTTATTGTTTAGGTTTTGGGTTTCTGAAATCTGGATTAAGGTTTAATTTTTACCCATGGTTTAGTTTGAATTACGTTAATTTGCTGTTTTTAACTGTGAAACTTTTGAACTTCGGTAGCTTTTCTGGGTTAAATTTCACACATGATACGAGGGTTTTAGGATTATGGCGGTTAATGTGTGGGAAAAAAATTAGTTTTTCAGATTTTGTCTCAAAGCCTGAATTTGGATTTCAGGTTTCTGCATGCTTTACAATTAGGTGATAATTATTAGTTTCTTTTATTAGTGGCGTTTCTTGACAAGAATTCTTGTTGAAAATTGCTGTCTTAATATCCAATGTGCGATTTGGGTTTAGGATTGAGAATTTTATATTGATTAAGGAAGGTAGTAACCATACACGTGTAAGGAGTGCACGGTTACATGGGATTTTGGTGTTTTAGAGCTACTATTAGCTCTATAGGAAGATTTGGTCCCTGTGCTTGTGTTTGCTCTTAGTCAATTACATGAGAAGAAATTCAAAGTTCTAGGACTATCAGTTAAGTTTGCTTAAAGAAAGCTAAGAAGGGTGGTTCGTTCCTCTTAGAGAATCTATCTTTGCTCTGTTTTTGTGCTTATTTCGTGTCTTCCTTTGAAGAGATTGAGGGGTCGTTTGGTAGGGTGTATAAAAATAGTGTGGAATAAGGTGTATTAGTAATGCATGGATTAATAATGCATGGGTTAGTAATGCAAATATTATTTCTTATCTACTATTTGGTGTGGTGTATTAAAATTATAACGCATTGCATAATTTTTAAGAAAAATAGTTGTTACAAAATGTGCTCCATATTCTGTAGCTTTAAGGGACTTTAAGGACAATTTTGTCTTTAACCATGCTAATGCATGCATTGATAGCCTTGGTATTACTAATGCCATGGTTTTCTATGCATTACTTATGCATAGGATAATGCCAAATATTATATATAACTAATGCTAGTATTAGTTATACACAGGTTGAAAAAAAGTACCAAACAAGATATTAGTAATGCATAGAGCTAATGCTTGCATTTTTTTTTTACTAATACCTCCTACCAAACGACCCCTGAGTGATTAACGTGNCCCCCCCCCCCCCAAAAAAAAAGTTCAGACGAGTAGGTTTGGTTTCCTAGTGATTGTACTTCTTTTATTTTTTACTTTGTCTGCCAATATATTATGGTGATCCAAGAAGAGCCTGATAATAACTTGGATGCTGGGATATGAATCATATGATTATTATGAGGATCTTATGGTTATACACAATTTAATTTCTAAACGTTGTTTTTCTTTATAGGGCAAGAAGAGAAAAGATACAATCTGCATAGCTCTTGCTGATGACACCTGTGACGAGCCGAAGATCAGGATGAACAAGGTTGTCAGAAATAACCTAAGGGTTCGACTTGGTGATGTTGTCTCTGTGCATCAGTGTCCTGATGTCAAGTATGGCAAACGTGTACACATTCTTCCCATTGATGATACCATTGAAGGGGTCACTGGGAACCTCTTTGATGCTTACTTAAAACGTAAGTGCTCAGATGTTTTTTGATTTCTTCTTAATACTGCCTTGCTACTGCATTGAATTTGGAAGTGCGATTAGTTGTATACACATAATAAAGAGGCGATACTTAGCTTATAATATACTGTAGTGAGATAAATTCTCTGTTTGCAGAGGCTCGGTGACATTCATCTTGCCTATGAAACCTTCTTTTCCTATTTCTGGTTAGATCTGAACGTCTGAATTGAATCTGCTATACACATGTTCTTTATAATTCATATTGAGCAAACTAACAAAATTAGTATCGCTCCATGTGGTGATTCATCAAAGCTTCTTTTATTTTGGAGGTGAGAACTGAGAAGCAAAACAAGATCAGATTTTTGTCATGCATGTTTATGTATTGTAATATCTTCTCAATTTTGAAATTTTTGGGGATGAGGACCTTTAAGTATACTAGCAGCTTTTATGAGTGTTCATAATCAGCACTCATGTTTCGTGTTAAAGTAATGTGTTTCTGTCCTAGTTGTGTATGCAAATGCTGATATGCTATTGCTTCTTTATTTTGTTCATCTGCAGCCTATTTCCTTGAAGCATACAGACCGGTGAGGAAGGGTGATCTTTTCTTGGTAAGGGGAGGGATGAGAAGTGTAGAGTTCAAGGTTATTGAGACTGATCCTCCTGAATACTGTGTTGTTGCCCCTGATACGGAGATATTTTGTGAGGGTGAACCTGTGAGTAGGGAAGACGAGAATAGGCTAGATGAGATCGGTTATGATGATGTTGGGGGCGTGCGTAAACAAATGGCTCAAATACGGGAGCTTGTTGAGCTTCCACTAAGGCACCCACAACTCTTCAAATCTATTGGTGTCAAGCCTCCTAAAGGAATTCTGTTGTATGGACCTCCTGGATCAGGAAAGACTTTAATAGCCCGAGCAGTTGCAAATGAGACTGGTGCGTTCTTCTTCTGTATTAATGGTCCAGAGATCATGTCAAAATTGGCTGGAGAAAGTGAAAGCAATCTTAGGAAGGCATTTGAGGAAGCTGAAAAGAATGCACCATCAATCATTTTTATCGATGAAATTGACTCAATAGCTCCTAAACGTGAGAAGACACATGGAGAGGTTGAGAGGAGGATTGTCTCCCAGCTTTTGACATTGATGGATGGACTCAAATCACGTGCCCATGTAATTGTTATGGGTGCCACTAATCGCCCCAACAGCATTGACCCTGCCCTAAGAAGGTTTGGTAGATTTGATAGGGAAATAGACATTGGTGTTCCAGATGAAGTGGGGCGTCTCGAGGTGCTTCGTATCCATACGAAGAACATGAAGCTTGCTGAAGAAGTAATTTCACGTCTTCAAATTTTTTGTGTTCTCAAATCTTCTCCCTTTCCATGAAGGAGTTGCATTTTGTTGACTTTGAGATTTCTTTCTTTGCAGGTTGATTTAGAAAGAATTGGTAAGGACACACATGGTTATGTCGGTGCTGATTTAGCAGCTTTGTGTACCGAGGCTGCTCTTCAATGCATCAGAGAGAAGATGGACGTGATTGATTTGGAGGATGAGACCATTGATGCAGAGATACTGAACTCTATGGCTGTGACAAATGAGCACTTCCAAACTGCTCTTGGAACGAGCAATCCCTCTGCCTTGCGTGAAACTGTATGTCTAAATTTTTCTTATTATCTATTTCTGATGCTAGTAAATTTGAATTTGAATCTAACTATGTAGCTTTTGGCTGAGCAGGTTGTTGAAGTTCCCAATGTTTCCTGGGAGGATATTGGAGGCCTTGAGAATGTCAAGCGTGAGCTCCAAGAGGTACTTTTATAAACTGAACGTACTGGCGATTCATATTAGGGTCCTGATGAAATGACCATTTTAATTTTTTTAAAATGTTATTCATATCAACTGTTTTACTTACGATTCAACTTGTTGAGCAGACTGTTCAATATCCAGTGGAACATCCTGAGAAATTCGAGAAGTTTGGTATGTCTCCGTCAAAGGGAGTCCTGTTCTACGGCCCACCTGGATGTGGGAAAACGTTGCTCGCGAAGGCCATTGCAAATGAATGCCAGGCCAACTTCATCAGTGTTAAGGGTCCAGAATTGCTCACCATGTGGTTTGGAGAGAGTGAAGCCAATGTTAGAGAAATATTTGACAAGGCTCGACAGTCTGCTCCGTGTGTCCTATTCTTTGATGAACTGGATTCCATTGCCACACAGGTGTGTACCTCGTTTTTAACCAGTAATCTGTGATTATACTTGCTTCACTTTCTTCTTTGTGGATCATTTTCTTTTTATTAATGACTGGACTTAAATTTTCAGAGAGGAAGTAGTGTGGGAGATGCTGGGGGAGCTGCTGATAGGGTTTTGAATCAACTCCTTACTGAAATGGATGGCATGAATGCTAAGAAGACTGTATTCATTATTGGTGCGACCAACAGGCCCGACATTATTGATCCTGCACTTCTACGGCCTGGTCGTCTTGATCAGTTGATTTATATTCCTCTCCCCGATGAGGACTCTCGTCACCAAATTTTCAAGGCTTGCCTGAGAAAATCGCCCCTCTCTAAGGATATCGATCTAAGAGCTCTAGCGAAGTATACACAGGGCTTCAGTGGAGCTGACATTACAGAAATCTGTCAACGCGCTTGCAAATACGCTATCAGAGAAAACATTGAGAAAGTAAGTTCCCCAGCTCTACTCGTCCTTTGACACCCCTATTAATGTAGTAGTTTGATTGTGGAAAGCTAATGCGGATGTCTTTTTGCAGGATATTGAGAGGGAGAAAAGGAGAAGCGAGAATCCTGAGGCCATGGAGGAAGACGTTGATGATGAGGTAGCCGAGATCAAGCCTGCTCATTTTGAGGAATCAATGAAGTATGCTAGGAGGAGTGTTAGTGACGCAGATATTCGCAAGTACCAGGCTTTTGCTCAGACGTTGCAGCAGTCTAGAGGTTTTGGTACTGAATTCCGATTCTCAGAGACAAGCACAGCAGGAGGGACAACTGGAACTGCTGACCCCTTTGCAACTTCAGCTGGTGGAGCAGATGAAGATGACCTGTATAGTTAGCTCGAAATCCCTGTAAAATGGGCTAATTACTTGGCTCGAAATCCCTCCTTTGCTGTCAGTTTATAAGTTATATTTGGATCTTCTATAGCTAGCAATTATAAGATTTATTTTGTTCTATTATTCTCTATATATGGCTTTGATGGGGTAAGTTTCCTCCTTGTGGGGAGCTCTGATACCTGCTGCTGATAAATGTTTAAGCCAAGGCAGAATATGCAATGCAGTCATAGTTTTACTTCATTAGCAGCTGCTAACGTTTGCTCAATTTCCTGTGTCTATTAGAATGGAAATTTTGTTTGGAGATCAGTGTAACAAAAGGGTTTTTACTGGAAGGGGTCATGCAGTTTAACATGGTAACCCTTTTGTGATTTGTTTCTTTGATGAGATTAAAATCTTGAGGCAGTTTACTTCGAGAAGAGACGTGTTGAAATGATCTGATTCAATAGTTACAGACGTTATGACATGTATTATCACAAGTTTTTAATTTTCTTTTGTGTCTAGTTAAATAGGTTCACATAATTTGAGTGAGTATAATGTATGTGTTAAATTTACATCAGTATAATGGACGTTAGAGTACCATCCAAGTCTGACGGTGGAAAATTCAAGACTTGCCATGTATCCCAAATGATATTGTACTTACTACACATTTCGTTTAGATAAATCGATGCCCAAAATAGGGTACTACTAGTGGTGTACTAATAGACTTTTGTGTCATCTTTAATACCCCTCCGTCTCCACGAGGTACATATATTTTGTGTGGCTATAAATTATTGTATAAAGGTAAATTATTTTTATATAAGGAAATGTATCATTCTTTTTTGTACGGACCGAAAATGAAATAAGTTCACATACATTAAAATAGAGGGAGTAAATATTATAAAACACTTCCTACTTTTCTTCTTTTTCTTTGCAACCTGTAGACCATGTGGGAACAAAGATAAGATAAGACGTGTCTCCTAACAATATTGTATATCACTGTCATTTCATGTTGTACTAATAAGAGTGGAGAAATTATGTAACGGAACTTTTTATTTTTAATTTCTATTTGATATTCAGAATTTTTGGGACCCGATTAATCGGGAATTGTGTTGAAAAATCATACTTTAGAGTGTAAAGTGCCCCTATTAAAAATAATTTCATACTCAATGTTCAAACTTAAGATTTTTCGTTAAGGTCAAGAATCTCATTTTCCTTTCCATATTTAACCTATTCTCTGTAAAAAGAATTAACATTGATTGCAGGATTGAAATTATAAGTAGAAGGAAAATTTCAGTAGCTTAGTTAGCTACCTGAATTTTTACTTTATTGGTGACCGGTGAGGGTTTGATTCTTCACCTTATAATTCCCTCTCTATTTCTCCTCCCTACCCCTAAAGAAAAAAATAAGTAGGAGCACTATTTTTAGTTTGAGACCAGCAATTGAATTATAGAATTTTACAACAAAATTTGTATCTTTAATATACAAAAGATATTGTAAATCACAATTTTAAAGTAAATATTTAAAAACATTTTAAAAATTAACATAAAAGTATCTAATGCTTAACAATAAATAGTGGCCATGCAAGTCAAGCTTCTAAAAAGTTGTAAGGATAATTGGTCCAAAAAGCCAATAAGTCGGCTCAAGCTCCGTAAGTTTTTTTTTTTTATATTATATTTTCTCTTTGAAATATTTATTCCAAGGTGGAATCTTACGGCCCGGATTCGATATCCAACACCAAATTATGTCAAGTTATCATGATTAAGTAAGTAATGAGGTGAAATATATATTAATTAACCAGGGTTCAGTAATAAAAAATCTATATGTAAATACATAGCCTTACATCTATTGATTTATATGCAAGTTTTTAACCTCTTCAAAAGGAAGAAAAAAAAAACATAAAAAGGAAATGGAAAGAAAAATACTAACTTGGTGCGCACTAGATACGCTTAACTTAGGCTAAGAATTGTTACCTTTTTGCCGAAAAATTATATTATTTAATTTGCTCAATAATATATTTTTTTAAATATATATATTATATATTAAATCTTCTTAACTTTTTTATATTATGGTACCCCTTAATAAAATTTTTGGTTGCGCCACTGTTTGACACATATGAATCAAACGTAGCCTTTTCTAGGGGAGGCAACTCCACATGAACGCTAAATATTATGGTATCCTAATTCAGTTAAATTAATCACGTTCTGGCTGCATATTGTTGGTCTCTTTGTCTGACTTCTATTAAGAATTATTTACGCTTTCATTATGAATCTTGTTTACAGCATATAATTAAAGGTAAAATGTAGTCTAACACTAAACAAAGAAGTACATTAATTTGTGGTTAGATGCACGTTGCAAGTTGCATGTTGCATGTTGCAAGCACATGAAGACACTAACATCACTAGAAATGCATCAAATAAAAATTGATAGCAGCCTCAACTAACATATGTCATACAGAGCCGGATTCAAGATTTAACTTCGATAGATTCTTTAACTTAACGCTAACTCATTGTCTTTTAAAAATTGTGAACTCAACACACACATATATAGATGTATAAAATTAACTGTATGTCAAATATATCGAGTTCAGTTGAACTCAATCCATTGAATATAGAACTAACCTAAATAGTTGTCTAACCCAGTCGTTTAATAAACTAAAAATAACCCGTGAATATATAATTACTTCATATATAATATGTATATAATCGGTATTTAATCTACGTATATAAGTTAAAAATTAAATAGTAAATCTGACTTGTTGTGGTAAAAATCTCTCTGACTCTAAGCTGCATCCCCTTTATCATCATACCGAAAGGAGGTGAGGGGCCTTCTGCCCTACTACATTATCCCTTCTGCAATTTGCTTCTCATGCATGTCAGGTTAATTATGCCAAACTCTTTCCGCGTATACTATTACTGTGATTTGATCAGTTTCATACGGGTGGACAGAGGCGGATTCAGGATTTTGGCAGAATATTGCACTATTAAGAAGTGGTGGATTCAAAAAATAAATTTTATGTGTTCAACCTTTAGTTCTTACGATTACGTACCCATTGCATTTTTGGAATTATAAGTTCAATTTTTTTTTAAATAGTAATTTTTTTACATCTATATATATTTTTCATGTTGAAAATATTGAGATCAGTTGAACCAATTGACTATATGGTACATCATACACTGCTACTAGTTTTAATATAAGCATTTTGTTTAATCATACAAGATTTTACATCGACAAAAGAAGAATAGGTATTTCAATTTGTGAAAATTTTGAAAGAATAAATCAAACAAAGAAAAAGAAATAAAAAAGAAAAGGTACTTAATTAATACGTAAAAAATAACACCAGACACGTCCATTTCCCCTGGGCGTCTACTTTTAGAAAAAAAGAAGAAGGAAAAAACAACAAGATAGACATAAGATTTAAACTCACGACCTCACTTAGAAAGGTACACTCAATAAACATCACATCATATAATACTTTGAGCATGAGTGAACACATATATTTAAATATTTTTTTAAAAATATAATATTACTATACATGATTTGGGACGGGAAGCATGGGTTCACGTGCCTCATGGAACTCCATAGATACGCCTCTGGGGTGGAGTTACAGTGTTAGATATGGGTTCGGCTGAGCTCAGTAGCTTTTGTTCGTGCTTTGTATTTATCTTAAAAAATTAATTAAATAAGTTTAAATATATAATTTAAAACTCAATAACTTAAAAAAATTACAACACCGAACTATAAGCTCTAAATCCCAACTCCGCCTCAGATTTCATACACTATTATTGGGGTGTGTTTCACTAGTTGTTCGAAGGCCAAGCTATGTGGTAAATTTTAGACCATGGTACATTTCTTTTACACGTGCATCTCTGACAACTTTGAAATTAACAGTTACATAGTTACATACTCTTGTTTCATCTGCCTCTGCCGAAAAGATCTCCAGGTTTCACTTTATTCAAAGGTGGTGGTTGGAATGAAAACAAGAGTGAAAGAAAACTTCGTCAAAATTTTGATCCAAATATTATATTTATGATTAAAAATTCACTTAATATATATGAATATTTATCTGGACTTCAGTAAGCTATATTTTTTAATATTTAGAATCCATAAATTTAAATCTAAATCTAAATCTCCGCCTTTGAAAATAATGTATCAGTAATAGTTTATATTAAGCGATATATATCAATGATGGTATCCCCTTTAACAGTAAGCTAGAATTTTTTTTTTATGTCAAGAAAACTCCACATATTATATATAATTTGTTTGTCTTCATAATCTCTAATACAAACAAAGGAGAAACTTAACACGTTAAAACTTATGGTAACTATTTGGTTTTGCAGAACTTGTATGCACCATATATGTTCCGCCCCTAATTACTCGTCTGAATAACTACAAAGTAAAAGCAAAAAATAATACTAATTAAGTGAATCACAGCTCCTCACTTGTGCATGGTAGAGACACCAATAAATATTTAGACTAATGTAGCCAATTAAAGCATGTGGCATTGTTGTTGAATTACTTAAAATGGTTTACCTGTTGGTGTGTGGGCGGTCGATCAGTCAGAAATTGCAAATGGTAAAAGGGAGACAAAAGTTTTTGTTTTATTTCTATTCGGTTTCGGTATTTGTATCGGAATCCGATTAAAGTTAGATCCGTGCCAGAAGATCTTATATTAGAGAATAAAACGCTGTGATTATGTACGTACCCAAAGCTCAAACTCAAAAGTTTTAATTAATGATTAAAAAATATTTATCGATTCACTACAATCCTTATTGGTTTAAAAAAAGGTTAGACACTAGTCACTGCTGAGAGCCAAGGAAGTCAATAGATGTTTGGGTCGGGGCCCAAAATGGTACAAAATGAACATTGAAAAGAAGGGTGCACACGAGTGGGGTGAGAATTTAGTCTCTTTTTCTGTTGCAGACTGCAGAGTAGTAAAAGAAGTCAGTAGTACTATATACTAACACGCTCCTCAGGATTCTTGCTGTCGGTTCTATATCACCTCCTTTTCACATCCTCCATCTTGGCTTCAAAGGCATGGGCCATTCATGCGAAGGATCGTGAGTTCACGTGCATCTATACTTTTATATATATTATTTTATGGGTTGTTCATGTTCAATTATGTCTTATAAAAAGAATTAAGCGGTTGTTACAAATATAATTTGATTTACAAGTCCGGGGTCGAATCCCACAGAGAACTAAGACTTAGCTACAGTTGTTCACTATCACCAAGAATACAAGCTTGAACAATTCCTAACTTATAGATATTAAGATTCTTGTGTTTAACTACTACCTAACAAATTAAAATAGTAAATTAACACTAAAGATCCTACGAGTTGGAAAAAAGATTTAGGAGGTCTAGAGGATTTCTCCAATTGTCGGAATCCTTCCCGCTACGTCTTCTATAATTTCGTCTAAGTATTCTCTACCGATCATGAGCGCTCTGACTACCGTAAATCTCTCCCGAGTAATTACGTTAATTTACTAGATGTACTCTCCCGAGTTACGCTAGCTGTCATTAAGTATGGCTTACTTAGATCGCACCCAAGGTTTCGTTATCCTTAATCCCACCTTTAAACCCTTGGTTATTGATTCCTCACATATGTCGGGAGTGATGTTTGTTCAACAACTACCTAAATATGCACTCTCTCCCGAGTAATACATACTAAATAGGCACAGCTAATTGAGAGCTCTTCAATCAACCACAAGAATAATATAGTTGAATAAATAGAGAAAATACTACGACTCAATTATATAAAAACATAACAAGAATTTATCCTACAAAAGGTTACATCAAAACCCTAGATAACAAATTAGTTATTCATAATAGTATGTAAAAATACAATACTAAAAGTCATAACCAACAATGAAAAATAGGAAGAGGAAGGAAAAAATCGTAGAAGAATTCCCCGCCTTGCTCCTATTGTGTCTCTGACTCCTTAGGTCGAATCTGTGTCAAAAGTCTGTCCAACCTCTCAAAATACCATTTTTCCATTTGTATATACCAACTAGGGTCGGGGCCAAACAATTATACCTTCTCCTACGCGAAAAAGGACATATTTTCAAGTCTGGACGATCGTGGTCGCGGTCCGGGCGCGGTATTTTCCTAGTGTACTCCCTCAGTCCGCGTCTAGGTCCGCGATCGCGGTTTCGACCGCGTTTTTAACCCTGTTTCATTTGAAATATGGGAAAACATAAAACATGAAAGTTGTATCCCTTTGAGTTATACTTCCAACCATATATTATATAGCCCAAATGGAGTTTGGACCAAAGACTTATGTCTATTTTACTAGACAGTGCAATATGCCTACTCGAGTCTTCGTTTGTTCTTAACTATC
>MDKI01069352.1:0-84258 GCA_005239505.1 Nicotiana paniculata | reverse complement strand
TTGGGAAAAGGGTGAACAAAGTGTTTCATCCAATCTACTATGCCAGCAAGACAATGAATTCTGGTCAAATGAACTACACAGTCACGGAGAAGGAACTTCTAGCTATAGTCTTTGCCATGGAAAAATTTCGCCCTTATTTGATGGGTGCCAAGGTCATAGTTCACACTGACCATGGAGCACTCCGGTACCTCATGACCAAGAAGGATTCCAAGGCAAGACTTATGAGATGGGTTTTGTTATTACAAGAGTTTGATTTAGAGATCGTGGATCAAAGAGGGAGTGAGAATCAAGTAGCCGATCATTTGTCTCGGTTGGAGGAGCAAGGACGTCCTTGTGATGGACTTGAGATCAATGATAGTTTTCCGGATGAACAACTCCTTTCAATGTCAATGATAGAAATGCCATGGTTTGCGGATATTGCTAATTTCCTCGTCACTGGAGTTGTCCCTTGTGAGCTCTCTTCTAACCAAAGGAAGAAGCTTCGAAGGGATAGCTTGGATTTCTATTGGGAAGAGCCTTATTTATTCAAGATTTGCACTGATGGGGTGATCCGACGATGTGTATCGGAAGAAGAGTAACTAGCTATCCTTGAGTCTTGCCACTCCTCACCGTATGGTGGTCATCACAGAGGTGTGAGAACTGCTTCTAAAGTGCTTAGTTGTGGGTTCTTTTGGCCCACTTTGTATAAGGATGCTAGTGACCTAGTGAAGAGGTGTGATGAATGCCAAAGAGCCGGGGGAATTTCCAAAAAGGATGAGATGCCTTTAAATTCGATTCTTGAGGTAGATATCTTTGATGTTTGGGGCATCGACTTCATGGGGCCATTCGTGATTTCATGTTGGAACACGTACATCTTGGTTGTGGTTGATTATTTGTCAAAGTGGGTGGAAGCCATGGCCTTACCAAACAATGAAGCGCGGAGTGTGATAGCCTTTCTCAAGAAGAATATCTTTACTAGGTTTGGCACTCCACAAGCCATCATCAGTGATGGGGGGTCACATTTTTGAAACAAAGCATTCGACTCCTTGCTTTCCAAGTATGGGGTCAATCATAAAGTCACTACCCCGTATCACCCTCAGGCTAGTGGCCAAGTTGAAGTGTCTAACAGAGAGATAAAGAGAATATTATCCAAAATGGTCAATGTCAATAGCACCGACTGGGATAAGAAATTAGATGATGCTCTTTGGGCTTACCGGACCGCCTACAAGACACCAATTGGGATGTCCCCATATCGCTTGGTCTTTGGAAAAGCATGCCACCTTCCGGTGGAATTGGAGCACAAGGCTATGTGGGCCTTGAATAAGTTGAACTTGGAATGGGATGTAGGTGCAAATCTTCGGGTGGAGCAATTGAATGAGTTGGATGAGTTTAGATTCCATGCGTACTCCAGTTCGTCCTTGTATAAGGACAAAATGAAGTACCTACATGACAAATATGCTCGAGGTAAAGAGTTCAAGGTTGATGATTTGGTCTTATTGTTCAATTCTCGGTTGAGGCTATTTCCCGGAAAATTCAAGTCAAAGTGGAGTGGGCCTTTTGAAGTGGTATTTGTTACTCCATTTGGGGCTCTTGACCTTAAGAACAAAAGTGGTGAAGTCTTCAGAGTAAAGGTCACCGGGTAAAGCACTATCTTAGCTAAGTCGATGACAGCCACGTGGTGGCACTTCTTCATCTCAAATGATCCCGGTAACAGGTGTCGTGCCGCGACGTTAAATCAGGCACTTCTTGGGAGGCAACCCATGTGTCTTTACTTTCGTTTCTTTATTTTTCTTGGTAGAATAGGTTTCACTTTTACACTAATTGGTTATTGGATGTGTAGGATGATTTTGACACAGAAAATTTGGCTAAGTGTAGAAACAGAACCTTACTGGAATTAACTTCCTTTTCGCGGCTGCGGTCTCCTTTTCGCGGTCCGCGAAGTCCAAAGGCTGCAATAATAGTTCACTGGAATCTGCTTCGCGGCCGCGGTCGCCTTTTCGCGGTCTGCGAAGCCCATTTAACTGAAGGAAGCCTTTCTGAGCCTAATGCACCGCGATCGTGGTTGATTTTTTGCGGACCACGATGTGTTTTTTTTGAGCCATAAACAACTGACTGACCACGGACCGCGGTCGATTTTTCGCGCTCCGCGTTAGGTAAGAGGGGTGGTCCCCAACTCTTCTCTATAAATAGGCCACTAGGGTTTTATTTCATACTTTAAGCACTGTAGCTATTCAAAGCTCCCTTCGACTGTGTCTTACTCCTGCATTCTCTGAAATTTATTTCTCTCATCCAAACTATCATCCAAGCGTCTAGTAAGTGTATTTGTGCTTCATTAACTTCTTAATTTCTATATTTTCATCTTCTTTTTCATAATTTTTCTTTTTTTCGTCTTGTAAAATGTTAGGGTTAGTCCAAATAGGTTCATGATAGTCCCTTGGAATACAATTACACTGATTACTCATGTAGGGCTCATCTAAATGAACACTGTAGCGTAGAAAATGCAAAATCTGGAAACCCTAGGTAAAATCCCATTTCGCGGTCCGAGGTCCCTTTTTCACAGACCGCGGTGCTTCTGTTTGCAAAACCCAAATCGCTTTTTCGCTGACCGCGGTCAACTTTTCGCGGTCCGAGGTCCCTGTCTTCCAGAACTAATACTACACTGGATCTTACTTCGCGGCCGTGTTCGGTTTTTTTGCGGCCCGCGATGTGAAGGTCCAGAGAGTCTTGCTCATCAGAGGGTCCCCACCGCAGTTCGAGGTTGACTTTTCGCGGTCCGGTGTGGCCTAAAAATAGTGCATTTAGTCTTCATTGTTACTGAAGTGTCTGCACAATAATGCTTGGGAAACTAACCATGTTCACCTATGTGCACTTTGCAGGCAATGGTGCTATCTCGAGGAGGCAGCCGTAAACGCACTGGTAGAGGAGAATATCAAAGGGGGAGAGGCCCGGGGGCACCAAGGCAACAGTCCAAAGTTTCAATTCCTCCTCAGTCATCCCGACGGCCCAGTCGGGTTACAGACTCCCCTCCTTCACCATCGGGAAGTGAGTATGCTCCATCAAGAGGCCTCATCACAGTCATCTCCAATAGACCCTGTCTTATCTCTCCCGGCCCCAGCACAGGCAGCTTCCCCAGCTAAATCCGCCTCCAGTGCACATTCATATTCTACTTCCCCTACAACTTTCTTATCTGGGGAGAATTCAAGTGATAGCAAGGGGGATGAACAGGTGGTTGAAGGGGTCGAGCGCACTCGAAATCCAGATGCGTGGAAAGATCGGTTTGTCAGTGAGAAAGCCTTTCACAGATTCAGAGAATTATGGACTGCACGGTCACTTATTCTGGAGCGCACCTTTTCACTGAAAGATTTGTCTACCTACAACCCCAATGTGAGGCAGCAGTTCCGAGACAGAAAAGGATGGTCTTACTTCACTGAACATCTCCCGGATGCAAATGAGCACATAGTGAAGGAGTTCTACACTAATTTGCTTTTTCTTGAAAGGGACTCAAAGGCATCCCAAGCCCGCAATCTCACAGTGCCTTTTGACGGAGTTTCCCTAAATGACTATTTGGAGATGGATGATGTGGATGATTCGTTGTACCGGGAGAAACTGACAGAAAAGGATGCTGCTAGAAATTGGTTGGCTTTACACTTGTCTAAGACCGGGGAGACTCCGGAGTGGCTAACTATTGGGAAGACTATCACCAGGAGGACCCTTAACTTCGAAGCAAAAGGGTGGGAAACTTTTGTATGCAGCAGGCTAGACCCGACCCATCTTGACCACACCCTCCCCCTCAGTCGGGCTGTGCTGGTGGCATCTATCATGGCTGGGTACCCCATCAATGTGGCGAATGTGATGTCTGAGGTCATTAGCCGGGTTGTCAGCACAGGTGATACTTCTTATCCTTTTCCTCATTATCTGACAATGTACTGTGAAGACCAGGAGGTCACCAAGAAGCGCTTTGACACCAAAGCCAAGCCCAAAGTGCCATTTTCTTGGTATGATTTGAAGGATGAGGAAAACCCTAAAATGAAGTCAAAGGGTAAGTCTGTTGCCTCCACTAGCCAGTCTGAAGAGCCAGTGGTGGTGGTAGAACCTTCCCTTCCCCAGCCTGCCATTCCAGAGGAGGTTCCAGGCCCGTCTATCTCCACCGCCACTGACATTCCCTCCACCAGAGCCTATCCCATGACTGCTCACCGACTGAACCTAACACTGACAAGCCTCAACAATTGGATGCAGTCAACTACTACAAAGTTGACTGCAATTTCTACAGCTCTGGCAGCCCCGGCTACTCCTCCCCCACCACAGGTCCCGCAGTCCATTGAGGACACTCTGAAAGAAATTTTGGAAACCAGAAGAAAATCCTGGACGCAGTGGGTGATAATGAGAGGCATTGACAAAGCTGGCCAGAGAAACAAAGAAGTTGAGGAAGACTCAGGCGTCAAAGGAGGAGGTGGCTAAGTTGAGAAAGGAGGTCGACAAGCTAACGGGTGATCAGATTCCATTGGAGATGCTACTAGCAGATCCTACAGAGCCACAACCACAGCAGTAGTCAGAGCCTCAGTTAGTGCGGGAGATCCGGTGAGGCCATTGAAGAAGAGGAAGGTTATGCCCCGTGCTCAGGACATCAGACTTGTACTGGCAGACCCTCCCACAGAGCAGACTCAGGCACAGAGCCAGGAGGCCCAACCCATCGGAGCTCCATCACAGGCAGTAGCAGACCCAGCTCCTTCACAGACACAACCAGTAACAGATCCTGATCCTTCACAGTCCCAGTCTCAGGCAGATCCTATCCCCTCACAGACACAACAGCAGGGACCACAACATGCCGAGGACCAATAGGGAGTTTTCTTTACTCTCTCTCTCTCCCATATTTTGTGCACTATTTTTGTTATATAGCATTGAGGACAATGCTATCTCTTAGTTGGGGGAGTGGCCCTATAGGCATTTTATTTTGGCTACATTGGGTTGTATAATGCAAACAATATTTTTCTTCTTTTTCTTTATGTTATTTTCCATTTTGGTATGTATAAGTTAACTATCCATTGTAAATATTCATCCCCTATGTATATTCATCTATTTCCCCTAATGTACATATTCATTCTACCCCACTCACTTTACTTTACTTTACACATTTCTTTTCTATTTTATAGCTTCTTATTTTTCTTTCATAGCTTCTAGTTTGGTTTTCGCGCGAGCAATAAGCCTTTGGTTTTCTTAACGCCACAATTCTTTCCAAAGGTGGAATTTGTGTTAACCGGGTGGCTTTTGCTAAGGATGGACGGTGTGACAACCTTCTTAAGGGTTTGAGTCTCTTTTTCCTTTTCTTGTTGTTTTGTTTTTCAATAACGGTGCCTCAAGAAAAGCTTCACTTGGGCCTAACACAGTTGCCTTTGATCCCATGGTCAAAGACAAACCGTTGTGTTTAGGATGGTGATAGTGACGATCTTGAGACTCTTGTGTTGGCCGATAATCATCGGGTGGTTCTTCGGAACAATTTTTTTGTTACTCAAAACACGACTAAGGTTGCTGTGGGCCCTCGACTCAGTTTCTGTATCAATCCTTTAGCTGTGAATGGTGAGAAATTCGCAATTGCAAGTCCAAGTTCTGTGCCACTAGTCTAGAACTTGCCCTGAGTGTTGTCTAGGCGAAATTCTAGGTGTAATTTGACTTGAGAAGTGACTATAGGTTTTCCTTGGCTTGAACAAAGAATTGAACACTTCCATGACCTTCCAAAATACATATTCCCTAATCAACCCGATTGAGCCTTAAACCCTTTCTTTCAAACCAAGGTACAAGCCTTCAACCATTATTTTACCCTCTCTTGGCACCCGATCTTTCCTTGGCGCTAGGCAAAAAGCATAAGTTTGGGGGAGAGACGAGAGATGTGATGAAGTGAAAAAGAAGGCATAAAAGAAAGAAGAGATAAAAGGCAATGAAAAAGAATGAAAAGAAAAGAATGAACAAAAAGAAGAAATAAAGGGAATTGATGAAAAAGCGATGCCAAAAGTTTGGAAAGCATAAGAAGAAGATGGAATTGATGAGAAAATGTCTCTCCAACCCTACAAAAGATAAAAGGACTCAAAGAGTCAAGAAAAAAATATGAGAACGGTTATAAACGAAGTGCTTAAGGAAAGATAAGATTCACTCCGACCAAATACTTCCTACCCTTAACCAAAATACTTCATTATGATTCCACAAAAGCCCTATATGATCCCATGTCGAGTGAAACCTGCATTAGTGGTGATTTACACAAAGGGCAAGCCTATGGTACTTTGAGCCGAACTTGGGACTTTTTCCTTGATGAGAGATGAGTGATTCCCCATATTCCTCGTTCTTAGTGTCATTATTCTAAAGGTGAGATGCTTAGGGAAAGTCACGGAATAAGAGTCTGGGATCCACACTGACCGAGGTAGTAGTTAGAAGTTCACTGATGAGTTGGAACAACCCTTAAAGCTCTTGTATTACACTTGAAACTATGGTTTTGAAAAGTTCAATCATTGTAAATGATTCATTCGCATTAGGGGCTATGGTTAGTTCCAATTGATGCTAGTTGAGGTCACCATTAGTACAGCCGAATTTTTGTGAAATCTATCATAGGGGCGGGGCTTATTTTGTTTGCTTGAGGACAAACAAGAGCTTAAGTTTGGGGAGTTGATAACTTGGACTTTTGCCTCGTTTTCCATTCCCTTATACATGAATTTTGGATATAACGGTACACAAAGTGGCCCCGAAAGCTTATACGTTGTGCTTGTTGCAGGATTGAACCAGAAATGAAGATACTCAATCTAAAATATGCTCAAAACAGGAGTGAATCCGGCACAAGGATCACACACAACAAAGATGATCAAGCAAAAAGGCCACCGCGGTCGCGGTCCTCATTTCGCGGTCCGCGGTGGAATTCCATTGAGGTTGAAAGTAAGGCAAGCACCCACAGCGGCCGCGGTCTTCGTTTTGCGGACCGCGGTGGAATTCCAGTGAGGTCCAAAAGTAAGGCAAGCATCCACCGCGGCCGCGGTCCTCGTTTCGCGGACCGCGGTGGCATTCCAATGAGGTTGAACACAAGGCAAGTTTCCACCGCGGCCGCGGTCCTCATTTTGCGGTCCGCGGTGGCATTCCAGTGAGCTTGGGAAATAATACAAGTTTCCAAAACAACCACGGTCCTCATTTCGCAGTCCGCGGTGGCATTCCTGTGAGGATTGAACACAATGCATATTTTCACCGCGGTCCGGGGTCCTTATTTCTCCGCGATCGAACCTTACCAGTAGAACATCAACTCAACAGCCTCATTATTTTCATGGACCGTGGTCCTGTTTTCGCGGTCCGCGGTGGTCCAGCAAGGGCGATTTTGTCCGAAAATTTGGCAGACTATAAATAGACTATTTTGTAATTTCTTTACACATCTGGTAATTTCTGAATTAGAGAGCACGTGAATATTTTAGGTTTTTTATCTCTCTAGCTTTGTTCTTGCATTTTTAACATTGAAAACTTCAATTTCATTGTTAGGAATCAATTAAGTAGGTTATTCTTCTTCTCTATCATTGTTTTCATCTTTGATTATGAGTAGCTAGACCCATTAGCTAGGGTTGTGGCTCAACCCTAGTGTGGGTATGTAATGAGTTTTTGAAATTAAGGTTGGGAAATTAATAGGTGTTAGCTATTTAGGCTAGTTCAAGGTTTTTATTGCTGTAATTAGTGGTTGCAAACACTAATCAACCTTTTCATGACTTAGGTCTTTCTTGAGAAAGAATACTTGAGTCTAGAAATTAGCCTAATAGGAAATTAGGGCATTATCAAGAGATTGGTAGTCCCAATCAATTGGGTTGAACCCAGAAATGGTCAAACCCTACTTGAGCCCTAATTAACGGGTTAAACCTCGAGAGAGTAACACCCTACCTAATCCTAAATTGCTTGATTAATTGGCACCCAATTGACCTCGAGAGGGGCAATTAGGGTAAAATCACTCAAACTACCGAGAGTTATAGAGTGAGCACCTTCGTGCATTGATTATAGCTGTATCCCTAGCCAATTCCGCGACCTTAGAATTGAACCCCGTTGTGTGTCCACCTAGGCAACGGTCACGACCCTAGTGCCTTTATTAATATCAGGAAACAACAACAAAAACAAAGTTAGTCATTAATTAGCTTACAAACATTAGAATACACTTAGCATAGTTCAACACCAACAAATGATTAGAAGTGCGATTAGAAACACTTGACCCTTTTAGATCACTTATACACTCACTCCCATTATAGACTCCCTGTGGATTCGATCCCGACCATTCGGGTAAAAGCTACAAGATCCTTTCCTTCATACTTATATAGTAGTGCGGGTGAGGCTTGATCAGACACCAGTATTGGTGGAGGCAGATGAAGAGAGATATTGTTGAGTATGTAGCACGGTGACTCAACTGCCAGCAAGTCAAGTATGAGCACCAGAGACCAGGTGGATTACTTCAGAGGTTAGATATTTCGGAGTGGAAGTGGGAGCAGATTCTAATGGACTTTGTAGTTGGGCTTCCACGAACATCGAAGGGTTTTGATGCTATTTGGGTGATTGTGGATAGATTGACCAAGTTCGCACACTTCATTCCTGTTGGTACTTCATATACTTCAGAGCGATTAGCTGGTATTTACATTAAGAAGATTGTCCGATTGCATGGAGTTCCGGTTTCTATTATTTCTGACAGAGGTACTCAGTTCACATCTCAGTTTTGGAGGGCCGTACAGAGGGGTATGGGTACTAATGTAGAGTTGAGCACTGCATTTCATCCTCAGACCGACGGGCAGTCGGAACAGACTATTCAGATTTTAGAGGATATGTTACGGGCTTGTGTGTTTGATTTTGGTGGTTCATGGGATCAGTTTCTGCCACTAGCGGAGTTTGCATATAATAATAGCTACCAGTCCAGTATTCAGATGGTCCCGTATGAGGCTTTATATGGTAGGAGGTGTAGATCTCCGGTTTTTTGGTTCGAGCCTGGTGAGGCTAAGTTATTGGGCAAATATTTGATTCAGGATGCATTGAACAAAGTGAAGTTGATTCAGGAGCGACTTCACACAGTGTAGTCTAGACAGAAGAGTTATGCGGAACGGAAGGTCCGAGATGTGTCTTCTATGGAAGGTGATAAGGTACTGTTGAAAGCATCACCCATGAAGGGTGTTATGAGGTTCAAAAAAAGAGGAAAGCTGAGTCCACGGTTTATTGGTCCTTTTGAGGTACTTCTGAAGGTTGGAGAGGTGGCTTATAGACTTGCCTTGCCACGCAGCCTATCGAGTGTTCATCCGGTATTTCATGTGTCGATGCTCAGGAAGTATGTTGGTGACCCGTCTCATGTGTTAGACTTCAGCACAGTTCAGCTCGAGGGTGATATGTCATATGAGGTAGAGCCAATAGCAGTTTTGGATCGTCAGGTCAAAAAGTTGAGGTCTAAGAATATAACTTCAGTGAAAGTACAGTGGAGAGGTCAGCCAGCGCAAGAGGCTACTTGGGAGACCGAGCGAGATATGCAGAGCAAATATCCTCACTTGTTTGAGACTCCAAGTACGTTTCTAGACTCGTTCGAGGATGAATGATTGTTTGAGAGGGGAAGAATGTAACGACCCGGTCGGTCGATACGTAGAATCTGCAGTTATATTTACTGTTATTGCCTCTTCATAGCTTGGTTAAACTGTTCTTGATGTGTTAGAGTTGGTAGGCTCGGAATCGGAATGATTGTAGTGAGATTTTAGTCATTTAGTCTTTAAAAAAAATAGCCTTATAGTTGGAAAAGTCAACCAAGAGTTGATTTATTGGTAAACGACCTCGGAATGTGGATTTTATGCCTCGGATAGCTTCGTTAGGTGATTTGGGACTTAGGAGTGTGTTCGGAATATTTTTGTGAGGACCGGTGTAGAATTAGGCTTGAATTGGCGAAAGTTAGTTTTTGGTGTTTTCCGGTCGGCAGCAGAAAATAGGATATCGGGGTCAGAATGGAAATCCGACAGTTGAAACAGGTTTGTAATGTCATTTTGGATATTTCTGTGAAATTTCAGGTCAATCGGAGTTGTTTTGGATAGTTTCGGCATCGTTGGTGGATTTTAGAAATTTCAAAGTTCTTAGGCTTGAATCCGACGTGATTTTGGTGTTTAGATGTTATTTTGGTGTTCCGAGAGTGCAACTAAGTTTGAATGATCATTTATTATGTGCTCGTAAATTTGGTTGGGGTCCCGAGGGGCTCGGGATGGATTTCGGATGGTTAACAAGCATTTTTTGGCCTTAGAAAGTCTGTTGTTTCTGGTGTTAACACAACAGTGATTTGTTCATCGCGATCGGATGGCAATAGCTGCGATTGCGTAGAGTAAAAGTCGAGGCAGGTGAAGTTTTTCTATGAGATCGCGTAAGTGTGTCTGCAATCGCATAGCTTGGCAGGCTAGAGCAGTGCGGTCGCGCGGATCTTCATGCGATCGCGTAGAGTTATAGGCGCTTGGGGAGTGAGTTCATTTATTCTACGCGATCGCATGGGTAAGTTTGCGATCGCGTGGGTTGAGGTCCTGTTGAATCACGATCGCGTGTGAAGGTCTCCGATCTCGTAGGGTCTTTTGAGGGTCTGTGGAATTTGTTATTCACGATCGCGTGGGAACTCCCACGATCGCAGTGAAGTAATAACTGGACAGTATATATTAAAACCCCCCGCGACCTTTGCCCACTTTTCCACCATTTTTGAACGGGAATAGAGCTTTTGGAGAAATTTTGAAGAGGAAAATCATTGTTCTTCATTGAGGTAAGGATTTTGGACCCTAATACTCGATTATATGTGATTAAGGAACATAATATCAGTGTTTAATTCATGAAAATCAGTAGAAAAAGATGGGATTAGGGCTTGAGATTTTGAGACATTTAGGGGTCGATTTGAGGGGTCAAACGAACTCCTTTAGCGTTCTTTATATGTATGGACTCGTGAGATGATGAAGAACATTTTGTTATAAAATTTATCAAGTTCCGAGACGCGGGCCTGGGGGTCGGGTTTTGGCTAATTTCGGGTTTTGTGCTAAAATTGATACTTTTCAATTGGAATTCGTTCCCTTAGCATAATTTGATGATAAAAATCTGATCTTGGTAGATTTGGAGCATTCGAAAGTTGCATCCTTTCACGGATTTTGGAATGCAAAGATTGGAAATTTGGAAATATATTCTTTTTTAGGTAACTATTGAGTTGCGAACCCGATTTTAAAGCCTATGCTTAATAGTATTACTATAATTTGATATAATTTGGGCTGCAAGCCATGTTTGGGGCCTAGTGCCGATCTGTTTACCCCTTGGGGGCTGTTTTTACTATTTTCCTCACTTGATATGTTATGATTTTCACTTAGTCTTTCCTTGATAATTGTTTTGACACTCAGAGTATTTTGCTATTATTTCTTGAAAAATGAAACACTGTTTTGGGTCGAGAACCCGGTATAATGATGGCCCGAGTGGCATGTTGAGAGTGTCTGACTGAGTGAGGCTGCGGGCCAATATTGTGAGAATGTTATGATACAAGAGAGTCCGAGGGTCAATATTGTGAGTGATTTATGCCATGATGTGGCTGGTCGAGGGTCAATATTGTGAGTGATTTATGCCATGATGTGGCTTGTTATAGCGCTTGGGATGTACGAGCCCCTCCGGAGTCTGTACACCCCCAGTGAGTGCAGGTACCTACTGAGTGCGAGTAATGCCCGCGGGGATGATACTGAGTAATTGTGAGGTTTCCTGTTGGGTTGATACTGAATAATGGTGAGGTGCTGAGGGAAATTGTTACGAGAAATGATTATGGCCCGAGGGGCAGATTTATGATGATTTTACTGTGTTTTTAACTGTGATTCACTTCGTTTTCCAAACTGATTTTTACTGAGAGTTTTACTGAGATATATTGTAATCATACTTGTTTCAAAGGATTTTCTGGAAATTTGGTTTTCGAACTCATGTATTTGTTGAATACTTTATGGTGACTTGGTGTTTTACTGTTTTTGTGAACTGGTGTATCTATGTTGTGTGTTTCGCATTTCTCAGACTGTGATTTATTTTCATTACTACTGAGTTGGCATACTCATCATTACTCCTTGTGCTTCTGTGCACAGATCTAGGTACCGGTTCGGAGCAGTAGCTGTATTCGTTCGCTTTTAGCAGATTCACGAGATTTCGAGGTAGCTGTCCAGCGTCCACAGCTTCTCCATTTCCCTTCCTTTATTAGTATTTGTATTTATTTCATAGACATTGATTAAGACCTTAGCAGAGTTAGTTTTATTTCTTAGATGCTCGTGACCATGTTGACTCCAGTCTTGGGAGAGTTGTTTAGACTGTTAGATTTTTATTGGGGCGTAAAGACTTAAAGAAATTATTTTATGCTTTGTTGTTGCTTGTTATTGATTATTGAAACATTATAATAGAACGGATGGGTAGTTATGTGATGGTTGGCTAGCCTAGTTCCACGATAGGCGCCATCACGACCTGTTAGGATTTGGGGTCATGACAATCAGGGAAGGGGAGATTTTCTTCACCAACCAAACCTTTAGTAGGGACAGCACATACCAGACATACCACCCTCTATCTTTATCATCATCAGGTATAACAATAACTCTTTTACTCCTAGACGCAAGAGTAAAAACTCCTTGGCGGAACAACATAGGAGAATAGAGATGAATAAGATGATGAAAAGTAAAAGGAACTGAAGCTAAGTTGGCCAAATATCTAAGGAATGCCATTGCCCTCCAGATAAGAGGACCGATCTGTCCCAAACATACATTAAAAAATCGATAGAACTCTACAATGACAGGGTCGATAGGAGGCTTGAATCCTAAAGTAAAGAGATAAGTGTACACAAAAGAATACCCAGTTTTGTAAGAGGTTATTCTCTGATTTTCATTGGGAACTAAGACTGGAAAGTCAGATTTCCAATAACAATCTCTACGCACGAGTGAAACTAAATCCTCAGTGATTTGAGTAGGGTAAAGATTAGCACGATCATAAGATGTCATGGAAGAAAGCTGTTTTCTTATGGCCTCACTATCCTTTACAAAAGAAAACTCAGCAGGAACAATCTCATCAACTTTTGGCTCACGAAGTGGTTCGTTAGGTTCTCTACTCTTAGAAGAAGATCTAGAAGCTCTAGACCTAGAATAATACGAATGAAACATTATCCCTAGAAGATGGAGGAGGAGTAATGTTACGAGGATAAGAAGAACCCCTAAAAGGTGTAGAACTCAAGCTTCTTAGTCTACCACCCCTCCTATTTCGGATTGGAGCAGAAGAAGGAGATAGTTCGTCTACAATGATAACCTTATTGGGTTCTTGATTTGAGGAAGACATATTTACGTGCGGAGGACTTTACAAGTAATGAAGGGAAGTTAGAAGTTTTTTGTGAAAGAAAAGGCAGGAAAAGGGGTATTTATACTCAGAGGCAACCGTAAAAAAAAAAGGAAAAAACACTGATGTGAAAGTCATAATTAGAATTATCACTTCGTGACTGATGCAGCCGCAAAAAGCCCTAAAAGACGCAGATGAATTAAAGAATCAATCCGAGAATGCCACGTGGCACGAGCATTAAATGGAAGTGACAAGCGACACATATATTCAGAGATGGATGCAATGGTACGAGTGAAACGGCAGCAAAAAAATCCCGCCATAAATGAGTATCCACTTACCAAATATTTAACTGATAAATAAATGGTAAGTGGGGGGACTATATGTATTGGTAAAAAATAGACTTACACGTGTAATATTTTTGATGACAAGGCAATCTACGTGGAGCAATGGAAACATGACAGCTGGTCAGAAGTTCAGAAAAAGGTACGGGACAAAGAGGAACGGAATAGCATACACACGAGATAATTAGATGCAGGAGTTCCAAGGCAGAATAAAGGGCAGATTCAAAGATCTTCAATCAATGAGCTAAACGTTACATATTCTTCACACAACAGTTACGATTACCTATTGTAACATTACATTAATGATATTATTAGTCATTAATGCTCAATCATTAAGAAGAGTAGACGTTATATTAAGAAATTTCCTATAAAAGGGAGTAAATCTCACTTGTATGGACACGTTCGAACCACTACTAAAATATATTTACTTTTATGCGATCTTATTGCTTTCTTTTTTACAAGTCTAATTCTTATTATTAGCTAATCTCTTTGGTTATCAGAAGCCCGAGTACTTCTTAAAATAGCTTTGACTAAGAATCTAATTCTTTGGTTAAACAATGATCACTAACTAATTCCTTTCAATCCTTAACAACTTTTAACAAGATTTCAACCTAGAATCTAGAGTTTTCATGGTAAAAATTGGGAATTTTGGGTAGAACTTAGGAATTTCAAATTTTGGGGATTTAGACCTTGAATTGAGGTTGGATTCCAAAACCAATTGTATATCCGGGCTCAAGGGAGAATGGGTAAACGAGTTTTGGCCTGAACCTCGAGTTTAGACCAAGCGAACCCGAGATCGATTTTTGTATTTTGATAAGAAAACATAGGAAAACAATAGTTCCTCATTAAATTTAATTCCTTTAAGCAATAATTGATTATATTGAACCAGTTGTGATTGAGCGGGTTAGAGGCAAATTCAAAAGGAAAAGTTGTGCTAGAGCAGTGATTTGCTTGTGAAATTGAGGTAAGTGCTTGGTTTAACCTTGACTTGAGGGAATAGGAATCCCCAACTTAAATGCTATGTGAATTTGCATGTGTGTGGTGTATAGGTGAGGTGAAGAGTATCTATGCACCACCAAATTACTTGTTGAACATGATCCCTGCCCCTTTTCCAATTTACTTGATCTCTGGCTTAATTTTTTATTATCATTGATGCTTACGTATCTACTTGCTTTCGCCAACTTGTTGTTAAGTATTGTTTCAAGCATTTTGGAAAGTGTTGGTTGTTCCCTTGGTTTCATTGTGGTACATAAATATTGAGCTAGTTGACAGCGCTTTATGATATATATACATTCCAGTTGGTTTCACAGTGAAATGATATTGATGAAGTTTGTGAATAGTACACTTTGCTGTTTACAGTTGTTGAGACAAAAATATTGTGAAAGGCTTTGACTTAGATGGTGAAATCTTCTTTCTAAATAAAGAGACGTGATTGTCCGGTGGGAGCGGGTTGCACGCCGCAACAAGGAGTGATAAGGGTGGACAGGTGGGATCGGGTTGCACGCTGCAACATGAGGAATAAGGGTGATATATATTGAGGAGTAATAAGGGTGGACAGGTGGGATCGGGTTGCACGCCGTAACAAGGAGTAATAAGGGAGAATATTCATGTTTACTTGTTATGTGATTAATAATTTGTGAAGTTTTTTAACTGCACAGTTTTCTGTTTACGATTGCGGAGACATAAATATTGTGAAAGACTTTGATCTAATTTGTGGAATCCTTTTGTTATAAATAATGAGATGTAACTGTCTGGTGGGAGCGGGTTGCACGCTGCAACAAGGAGTCATAATGGTGGACATGTGGGATTCGGTTGCACGCCGCAACAGGAGAAATAAGGGTGATATATATAGGGAGGAGAAATAAGAGTGGACAGGTGAGAGCGGGTTGCGCGCCGCAACAAGGAGCAATAAGGGAGGACATTTATGTTTTACTGATTTTAAACACAAAGATTTGAAAAACTTATTGTTTTACTTTACTATTTTTTTCTCTATATTATGCACTTACAGTTATTTTAAAGTGGAATTTGGAAATTTGGAAACTTGGAAACTTATGTGAGAATTGGTTATAGCTGAGACCTGGAAAAGGTGGCTTAGTTATTTTATTTATTGCCACAGATTATTGTTTTGTTTTGTTTAGAATTTCCTTCTTGATTTATTATATATTGTCACAGGTTATGTTATAAATGCCCCGCCGTAGTCTCGTTACTACTTCGTCGAGGTTAGGCTCGACACTTACTCAGTACATATCGGTTGTACTGATACTACACTTTGCACTTATTGTGCAGATCCGGGTTCTGGTCAAAGCTCATCTTTGAAGCATAGTTGAGCATTTACACGGAGACACTACGTAGATCTACTGGCGTCCACAGATTCCTGGAGTCTTCTCTTTATTATATAGACACTGTTTTATTTCATTCAAAATAGAGATACATTTCTTTCGGCCAATTATTTGTAGCATTCCTTAGTAGTTCGTGATTGTGACACCAGACACTGGGTAGTTATATATTTAGTTCGTGGTTCGGTTTATTTATTTGGTTATTATTGATGAAGTTATTTATTGAAAAATATTAGATTCAGTAGTCGTTTTTAAATTGTTCTATTATTTTTAAGTAAACTTGTAAAAGAAAAGGTTAGTTAAGTTATAACATTGGCTTGCCTAGCAAGTGTGGTGTTAGGCGCCATCACGATCCCGAGGGTTAGGAATTTGGGTCGTGACAGTGAATTGTGACTCCAAACCCTAGGTAGCTCGTGGCTCGTTTCATTATTTCGAATTTATTCTTGATGTCATTTATTGGATAGAATTAATTTCGTATTCATTTTAAACTTTATAATTAGGTCTAAATAAACTTTTAAAAGAAAAGGTCAGTTAAGTTCTAACATTGGCTTGCCTAGCAAGTATGGTGTTAGGCGCCATTACGATCCCGAGGGTTGAGAATTTGGGTCGTGACAAAAAGCTATATAATTATTTTATGAATTCCAAAGTTATAATAATAAGGAAATAGTAGTACTGTTTTGAACAAATTTCGTAATGATTAACTAGGGAATACATAGTAAAAAAAACATAATGTTATAAATATAATTTTATTTAAGGTGAATGTCTATATTTTAGAGAGATTTTAGGGATTTTACTTGGTGGCTAAGGCCTCATTTGTTTGCACTTAATGGAGGTCTGAATCTTAATGATTTAGATCTCAGACATTAAGTGCGTTTGTTTTTAAAGTCTGAATCTTAATTATTTAGATCTTAATCATTAAGTGTGTTTGTTTTTTTTACTTCACAACCACTTAATGGGTCTAAATAGGTCTGTATGGTTAAGATCTATAACATAGACTTAATTTCATTAAGATGCTATCACATATTCATTATTAAATGCCGCCACCGCCTACCATTATCAACTACCACTACCACCACCATACTCAACCACCACCACCACCTCCACCACCACCACGCCACCATCATCCTCAATCATAACCGCCACCATTATTGACCATCACCACTCATTATCCCCACTACTCCGACCACCATATATCATTCTCACCCACAATTAATACTCATCCACCTCAATTATCACAACTGACTACTCCATCACCATCAATAACCACAACCGACACTACCCAATTATTATAACCTACCACCACCCACCCACCACCTTTAGCAGTCAGAACTACTACCACCACCTGTCATTATTAACTATCACCATCCACCGCCACCACCCTCAATCATAATCGGCACCACTACCAATCACTACTAGCTACTAGCATAAACCACTATCATCAACCAAAACTACCACCAACCACCGCCTCTATCACCCGTTAGCCATCACCACCAACAACTATCATATTTTAAAAAAACTATATATTTTATTGATAGAATATTAGATTAGTTGGTATTTCATTTGTATTTTATGTGTATTAATTTTCAAATAAAGATAAATTTTATACATTCAGATGTTAAAAATCAAACAGTCTTAATTATTTCTATTCAGATCTTAATACACGTCTTAATATATTCAGATGTGTATTCAGATTCAAATGTCTTAATCTTAATACACCTCTTGATATTCAAATGTGTATTCAGATTCAGACGTCTTAATCTTAAAAAAATAAATGAGGCCTAAGTCACTCTTTCCGTATAAATAGAGAGGTCCTATTGCATTGTAATTGATCCCAAAATTCAATAAGAATTCCCTCTCTCTCTTTCTCTGCAATATTGTTCTTATTCTTTTATTGTTTCATAACACGTTGTCAGTACAAGACTCTAACCAATTGAGTAAAAGCTTTGGGATTGAGCATAATGATTGTCAGTTGTTCCATAAACTTCCTTTATGATTAAATTTTGGATTTAAGGTAAGTATTTTACTTTATTTTTCTCTTTTAAGTTCTTCAAACCTCTATAATTTGATTTTAAATACAAGCAAATACAATAAACTTTGATTATAACTCTTATAGAGTTTGAAATAAATTATAACCACCCGAAGTGGTAAACTTTTATGCCTTGCCATGATCAAATTTATGTATGATCATGGGCAAAGAAGTGGAGACTCGTCCCATTGAATTTGTTTCATTCTCATTCCCCTTAAGAGAATATGATAGCAATATGTGATAGTCTGAAAGAAGACAAATTATTACCATGAAGGTATCAATGGATGTGGACGTGGCAATAGACGAAATTATAATCGTCATCATTGTGATAATGAGAATAATAAGGATTCTCAAAATAATCCTTCACTTTGTGAAAGTAATACTTGTCATCGATTTGACTTGAGATTTTGTAAAGAACATATAGATGGTTATGGTCCATTCATGATGTGAATGTGACAACATCTGATTTATGAATACATATTCATTCTTGGAAGAATATGAATATGCTAGTGGTAGTGAATATACCACACACCTCTAAAAGGAGGTTTGAGATGATATAAGAAATAATGTCATTATTATGGCATGAATTGTCATTGATCACGTAGCTATTGTGATTATGCCAAATATTTTGGCAATGTGATTATTAAAAGACAACAGTAATGCAAGAAATAGATCTTGCATATAATTTTGACCATGACCATAATGGTATAACTTTCTCCTCAAAAGAGATATTCACCATATAGACGTTGATGAATATATGGTAGTACAAAATTAATTGAGAGATATGGAAGAGCAAATTTTGAGGAATAAGATTGATTATCAATAAGTCATTGTGTTGTAGTAAGTCTCAAAGAAACTTATTGAGTTTCTAAAGTATTCGCGAAAGCGGATGGTTATATTGAGAATATAAATAATCAGAAGATTTAATATCTTTACATTACTACAACTGTAGCGGGGTAATATGTATATGAAAACTACCCGCTTTATTGCCTAATTTGTACTACACAAATAAAAAGTATGATGAAACATGACGCAGTAAACTAGAAGTTTATTGATATAAAAACCCAGGCCGGTCACCGGTGGCATAAGATCCTTCTCTACTTGTCTAACTCCGCTCATAGCACGATGGAAGTGTCCGATTATAGCACGACGCTGCTTCAATGACTCGGTGGCCAAGTTGAAGCGTTCAACGTCGGCCTTTTAATCGTAATCAAAGATGTTTTCTTGTCTCTCGTTTCTTTTCTGAAAAAAAAAAATAACCTAATGGATCGAACTTGAACTCCGGGTGAGGATTGCCCCGGGGGGGTCTCTCTGACGCGGAGCGACATTCCTCTTTACGGCGGAGACGTTGGAAGGGGTGTTAGCTCTTCGACAGAACCATATCATAATAAACTTGGAGTTTATTCATAATTGCACACGTCATGGTGTAAATATGAAGTTTATCAATATTGATAATTTATTCAGTTGGCATAATTGGTTTAGTCATATCAATTTAAGTATGATGTGCAAAAATATTAGAGAATTCACATGGGTAAACATTAAAGAACTAGAAAGTTATTTGCGATTTCTCTTATATTGCTTGTTCTCATTAATTAATAGACAACTAAAATTGGGATTAAATCCCATGAATGCTGGAAATATCAAAGGTGAATATGGGCCCATTCACCTGCCATGTATACCACATAAGATGTATCTATGAGATGGTTACATGTGCGATTATTATTAATCCCCAACCTGATGTTTGCGAGGTAACTTGCTCAATAATTTAATTTAGAGCATACTTTCCAGATTTTCTATTCAAAATAGTTTATCTTGATAAGTTGGTTTACAACACAGTTGATTTAGCAAAATATTTTATTGAGTTTCTCCACTTAATAGCTAAACTATTGCTTATGAGAATAAAGTTATTAATATCAGTTTGATATACATTATATACGAATGTATATTACATTATCCTCTCACAGGTGGTTCAGGGTCAGAAACCAAATAATTTCATCTTATTATTATTGATGTGTGGTGTATATTTTGATTAACACCATAACGCACAAAGGTGAGTTTCCCGTTGAGGAAGTAAGTTAGTTTTTCTAATATGAGGGGGAGACGAGAATAAACAGTTGAGAAAAAATTACGTGAAATAAATTATCATTTGTACATCTAGATACTCGAATAATATAATATGAACTTGAAGTTCATAAAAAGATAATTCATTTTCAATATGTTGCAAAATATGCCAGACGCATTTGCTGACCAAAGAAAGTAACTATATTGTCATTGCAAATGCTCCTATTGAATAAGTCCTATAAGGACAAAGTCTGAGGTACACTTAAAGCGTATAGATAAATTGGTTTCAAATAAACTTCTTGATAAAGAAGATGAGCAAATGATCAATATGATCATAATAAAGGAGGCAAGTTGTAACGAACCGGCCGGTCGTTCCGTGAGATTAACCCCATTTTCCCTATTTCTGCTTTGTCATGAGTTGTTTAACTCATTTATGAGGTGTTGGGTCGGTTGGCTCGGGTTCGGAGTGGTCGTGGTAAGAAATGAGACACTTAGTCTCTTAAGTTGGCTTTATAGTTAGAAAAGTCAACTGGAAGTTGACTATTAGGTAAAAGATCTCAAAATGAGGATTTTATGGCTCAGATAGATTCGTTAGGTGATTTGGGAGTTATGAGTGTGTTCGGAATGTTGTTCTGAGGTCCGAAGCAGAATTAGGCTTGAATTGGCAAAATTAGATTTTTGGCGATTTTCGGTCGGCAGTGAAAAATTAGCTATCAGGGTCGGAATGGAATTCCGGAAGTTGTACCAGGTTCGTAGTGTCATTTTGGATGTGTGTGAAAATTTTCAGGTCATTCGGACGTGGTTTGGGTGGTTTCAGCATCGTTGGCAAAATTTGGAAGTTTCTAAGTTAGTAGGCTTGAATCCTAGGTTGATTTAGTGTTTTGACGTTGTTTTGAGTGGTTCGAAGGATTGACTAAGTTTGAATAAGGTTATGGGATGTGTTGACATGTTTGGTTTTGGTTCCGAGGGCCTCGGGTGAGTTTCGAGGGGGGGGGGGGGGTTTAACGGACCAATTCTTGGATTTTAAGTTGGCAGATTTTTCTGGTTTTTAGTTGCAGAGAATATTTTCTTCGCGTTCGCGGGTGAGATGCTGCATTCACGAAGGGTCATTTGAGGAGCTGAGGATTTTATTCATCGCGTTCGCGAAGAGGACGACACAAAAGCGGAGGTATGAGTGAAGTAGTCATCGCGTTCGCGCTCAAGGGTACGCGTTCACAAAGAGGAGTAAGGCAGTTGGGGGACCCCAGAGTTTTGGACTACGCGTTCGCGAAGGGTAAGGCTGGCTAGGCATCATGTTCGCGTGGTAGGTGTCGCGTTCGCGAAGGGTAAAAAGGAAAAGGAGTTGGGTTGTTCTACGCGAACGCGTGAGGATGGACTCGTTCACGATGAGTAAAGACCTGGGCAACAATATTAAAATTTCAAATCGAGGGTTTGAACCCATTTTTTATATTTTGAGCTAGATACCACGAGATTAGGCAACTTTTGAAGGATTTTTCAGAGAATTGATCGGGGTAAGTATTTCTCACTTGATTTTGGTTTAATTCCATGATTTAGTCTTGAATTTCATCATTTAATTTGGGGAAATTGGGAGAAAATGGAAAAAAGTTTGGGAAATTCTTTTGGGGAGGGTATTTGAGGTCATATTTCGATGAATTTGATTGGGTAGACTCGTGAGTGAATAAGGATTCTGGTTTTGTGATTTTATCGAATTCCGAGACGTGTGCCCGGGGGTCGGATTTGACCAATTTCGGGATTTTTGATGTAATTCAATTATTTTCGACGGGGCTTTGTTCCTTTAGCATATATTGATGATATTAATCTGGTTTTGGTTAGATTCAGATAAATTGGAGGCCGAGTCAAGGGGCAAAGGCATCGCGAATTAGGATTTTTGCCGGTTTGAGGTAAGTAACGATTGTAAATCTAGACCTGTGGGTATGAAACCCCGAAATTTTTTATTGTTTGATAAATGAGGTGACTCCCATGCTAGGTGACGAGCGTGTGGGCGTGCACCGATAGGGATTGTGACTTGGTCCGTCCCGTAGCGACTATTAAGCCGCGTATTTGATTTGAAATCAAATTATATACCTTATTTTAGAGATTGATAATATATTTGGGTTGTACGCTGTGTTTGGGGACTTGTGCCGACTTGTTTGGACCCTCAGGGGTATTTTACTACTATTCTCATACTGCTTTGATAGAAAATATAATCTCAGTCATGATTTATACCGGCTCATTGTTTATTCCTGTTTATTACTCTGTTTTTAAATAATGAAAGATATTTTGGGCTGAGGCACTGTGATTTGTGATGAGTTACCCGAGTGGCTTGTGAGGATGATGACTGAGTGAGGCCGAGAGCCGGATTGTGACGATAGTGATCGATCGAGTTGCACACCGCAGCCAGATATGTTGGATCGGGCTGCACGCCAAATCGAGATATTAGATCGGGCTGCACGCTTCAGCGATATAGCGCTTGGGCTGTAGGAGCCCCTCCGGAGTCTGTACACCCCAAGTGAGCACAATCGACTATTATGGATCGGGCTGCACCCCGCAGCGGTTACTAATATGAATCGGGCTGCATGACGCAACAGTTATTATTTGGTACCAGTTGAGTGTGAGTGCTGAGTGTGAGCATTGACTTATGAGAGTAGAGTCACGAGTGACTGAGAGGCTTGCCCGAGAGGCTTTATCTGCTAGTGACACTGTGCCCGAGGGGGCTGCTATTTTATGAAACTACTGTTTTCACTCTTCTTTACACTGAGCCTCTAATAAGAATGTTGAGCAAATGCTTTATACGAGATTTAAAAAGGAAACTTGGATTTTTTATGAAAATGTTCGGAATATAGATTCTCGACTTGATGTATTTACTCTACTGCTGCTTATCACATGGTTTTACATGATTTTTTTTAAATGCTCGCCAGTGCACTCAAGTATTTAGTTATGATTTTTACTTACTGAGTTGGTGTACTCACGTTACTCCCTGCACCCCGTGTGCAGATTCAGGTACTGGGTCTGAGCGCTAGCTGATTCACTCTCTCTTTGGAGCTTGTTCAGGGATTTTTTTGATGTAGCTGTTCGGCGTCCGCAACATGTCCTTTCCCCTTCTTATTCTGTCGTTTTTGTCTATTTCCAGACTTGTTGTAGTAATGAAATAGTATCACATTGTATCGCTTCTTAGATGCTCATGACGGTTGACTCCAGGTGTTGGGGCTGTGCTTAGACATTTTGGCTATTTTTATTGTTTTGAAATGCTTTAAAATGGATTTTTAATGAAATATTGGATAACTTATGTATCAAATGGAAATCTTTTATGTTATTCTCGGAATTTTGGCTAGCTTAGTATCACGATAGGATACATCACGACCATATTAGGTTTGGGATCATGACACAAGTGACCTAGAAGATCACCTGACATAACACTTCATAAAATCTCAGGAGAGATTCAGGTACCTGAATATATTAATGAAGAGATCTCTATGTTATGTCTTTATGAAAAGAAAATATTGGAACCAATATAAAATGTTCGTCGATGACATCCATCATAACGCTAAGTATAGATGAGGATCTTAAATCTTTCGAATACGGACACAAAAATATTGGCCAATGGAAGAGACACAATTCGAATAGAATTGGTTTCATATGAAATACATGTAGTCTTGGACATGTTGTTCAAACACTTGAAAGTATAAAGTCAATTACGAGTGCAGTCACTTTTATCTATCTTATATGTCTAGAATGACATAAAACTTGATATGCATCTAAAGTCTATTTATATGTCTTATATGACTTAACTTAAATGACAATCCCTGAAGGACTTAAATTGCTTAAAGCATAGATGTTTCTTGGTCTTGAAGTACCTCATCCTACGTGCAACTTGTGCACATATGTATCTTGCTATAACTATAAGTATGATAATGTGATTGCGAGAATAACTCTATGGAGATATTGAAGAGCCATTCCATGACATTATACGAAGACATTTCATATCTATTAAGAATGATGATTTCAAGGTTTAACATATTCATTCAAGTTAATATGGTTGATTTGTTTATCAAATCTCTACCAATGATCTTTTGAAGATGGTGCACAAGATCGGGATGCGAGGCTCAAATATGTGAATTGATGCTCTCATCAGGGGGAGTTAATACACGTTGTACTCTTTTCCCTTACAAGGTTTTGTCCCACTGGATTTTTCCTTGCAAGGTTTTTAACGAGGCAACTAAAAGGCGTATTTCTAAACATGTGAACTCTTTTTTCTTTTCTAGATTTTTTTTCCACTGCGTTTTATTTTAGTTAAGGTTTTAACGAGGCACATTATCTGTTGAATAGGCATTCAAGGGGGAGTGTTATAAATAGAGTTTTATTTAAGGTGAATGTCTATATTTTAGAGAGATTTTAGGGATTTTACTTGGTGGCTAAGTCACTCTTTCCCTATCAATAGAGATGTCCTATTGCATTGTAATTGATCCCAAAATTCAATAATTCACTCTGTCTTTTTCTCTGCAATATTGTTCTTCTTCTTTTATTGTTTCATAACACATAAGTAGTTCATACGTTTCTTTTTTTATTTATTTATGTTAAAATCTGTTAGAAATATTTGAAGACAATTTCATTCCTTTTTTAAAAAATACTTCTCTCTTTTGCTTAAGTTTAGGTATATATATTTCTTTGACTTTGTAATAATTAACATGTGCAGATATACTTTGTAATGGTAAAAAATATCAAACGACATTTTGTGTTGAAGGAAATCTATGGGATATCTCTCAATACATAAGTTACTATAGTAAGGTTTTAAGTTCTTTGTTAAAGGAAATTTCAAAAGGGACTTTTAACTTCTTTCCATATAATTCTTGTAAGCTCTAAACCAATAATTTTGACAAGTTACCTCTGAATTTTTCAAGTTATAACTCATGCTCATGCTTTTGATGGATGGAATTTGTGGTTGTGACGCCGTAAAGAATGGCATGTCAAAAAGAAGAACTAGCAGGATTATAGACTGTAAGTAAGCAACTAAAGAAGTAGTGCACATTTGGATGGTCATTACATATCATTTCATAATATATTGTATTATATTAATATTGCATTATTTTGATGAATACAATATTTGGAAAAATTGTACCATTTGCCTTAATTTCATAATGTCATACATAACAATATGAAAAACAAACTTGCAATATTGCAAAGAAAAAGTAGGGTATGAGGTAGAATTAATATATAAAAAGGTAGAGTAAAAAATAAAATATGATTATTTAATAATAAGGAAGAACGAAATGAGAAAAATAAGGTAAGACGCGACCATACTAAATCAGTATTACATAAAAGGATATTTTTTGTCATTACGTAATGATGGATATAATGATACGATACAATATAATTGAAATAATAATCAAAATAAATATTGTATTTGAAGTAACAATACAATACAATGGGTAACAACTATCAAACAAGTTATTCGACAAATTTTACATCAGAAAGGGGGAAAAGTAAAATTATATAAGACACGTAAAAATTCGCATGGTACACGTACTTTTAGGCTCCATAATGGTGTAGCTAGAGGGATAATATATGAGGGTTGTTGGGCCAAAGCGAACAACACGTATTATCGACTTGGACAGTAACACATATGGTATCAGAGTAGAACTCACATAGTACGATAGTATAGCAAACCTTAATGCGACGGTAGGGCCTTAAAGGGGTGTATATGACAGGTATGAAGGAGGGAAGGTCAAAGAGAAGGACGATTCTGAATAAGGGTACACATAAACCCAACATCGGAAAGGGAAGAAAAGTGAAGTGTTGTACAAGACAAAGTACTAAGTTCAAATATTATATGTGCTTTTGGGCTCTAACACGGCATAGCCCAAGGAACACATCTATTAGGTCTGTAGGGTCAAAGAAGATAGTATGTGCATTAAGCTATAATCTGCGAAGTTTGCCTAACTCTATCAAATACACACTTTTTTCCTTATAGATGAACAATTAACAATATATACTATCGATTATGTACACATTTCTACTATTATTATGGGGATATCGTGCAACGTACATTCATAGAGAATAGTACTATATTAAAAGCACGAATGTCTTTTCTGAAATGTCGTTCGTATTTTTTGCCCTTTTAAAATAAAGATCGCACTGGGCAAAATAGGTATTTAATTATTATCCTAATATTTAGTACTTATAGACTAAAATTTTGGTTAATAAATCTTTTCCTATTTGAACTAGGTAGGAATTCTTAACATTTAGGAATTTAAAGTCAATTAAATGTAATATTGAATAGAACCAAGTAAAATAGAACTTATATAAATATATTACTTATTCGAAACATGCAAAATATTATCAGGCCGTCATTATGAATTTGTCTTTCACATTAAATAGACATACATTTATGTTAAATCATTATAAAAATATGTAACGTAAATATCTCTAAAACTTAGAAGAGCCAATATTGGAAAACAACGGACTGTGGCTTTGGAAACATCAATTAATATGATTTGGAAGAATTAGATATGAAATTACTTACTATATATTTCATCAATTTTATATGTATGTCATTCGGAAAACAAATTTTCTTAAAGTATAAAAATACCTACTGAGTTAAAGGAACCAAACAACCTAATAAATTATGAGTAGAATATACGAAATTAATTGCAATAGAGTTAAGGTTTGATCGACAAATCCATATTTTATAACCTTAAAAACAAAAATATTCCTTCAACATTAACAAAAATATGAAATATTGATCAATTTTTCTATTCTTAAGTGCATTTTATGTTGGGTAAAATCATAATCGTAATTAATAGTTTACTTTATGCCGAATTAAAATTTAGGCTCTTAAAGATTTTTTGGACAAAGTCTTTTTTTCTTTATTGAGTTAGTTAAATAAGATTGACATACATTATATTTTATGATCTTGCATTTAACTTTTATTATATAATTCAAATACTATTTTTAAATTAATATTTATGTTAATTTAATACTTATATGGCTTTTATAAGTTTAACCAACGTACACAAGGGACACGCGCAACGTGCGTATCGAGAGATTAGTATAATAAAATGACCAATGCTACTGACACGCTCACTTGGAAAATCACATATTTTTTCTTAACATGAACAAGAAATTGTGTCCGAAAATTAATTTGTTATGGCATAGTAATTCAGAGTCAGTTGTAGCTCCGTTCTCCAAAAACCTTGGGAGAAGCAAAACATATAAAGATTTTCCACCGACATAGAAGGCAAGGGATTTAAATCTGGAGATGGCAAAAAAGAAAAATACTTTTATGTCATATATGTATGCGTGTTATAATTGAAGCAGGGAGGGGGCTGCATTTCTTGGACTTTGCTCAACAAACCAAAGGAGTTGTTATGCCTTTTTCTATAGCAAATTAAAAGGAATTAGGTTTTTAACTTCAAAAAGAACCCTTAATTTCTCTCTAAATTTTTTGCAAATTATACTGATGTCAGACCCTCATTTGTTGTCCTAAGTCGTAACGCCACGCTAGAGAACCTATAAATTCAACCAATTATACTACCCCTAAATATTTTGAAGAAGAATTATGTTATTTCAAATCTTTAATCTTACCAAAGAGAAGAAATAAAGTGGACACATACAAAATACGGTAATAAATCTGAGAAGTATCAAGCGATGAATTTTATCAGTACTACCCTTGTGCTCCCTTTTGAATCAAGAAGCTTACACTAAATAATCCCCTCTTACCATAGCTCCCCATCATAGGTATAAATGTCCTGGACTTCTGTTTTGTAGCCTATAATATAATAAATCCAAGGTCAACAAACTGTTTTGGATCCCCTTCTTACATTTGATGACACTTGCTTTTTATATGCGTCTTATATAAATTCTTAACATTTTATTTAGCTTTTTAAAAAAAAATTGATTTTGTATTTCCTAAGGACAATGTGTTAATGATTAACATTTTTTATCTTTTCTCTTCAACAATTGCTCTTCATCCCTAAAAGTATTCTTAGCTAGATTTCTAGAACTGTTAATGCAAATGCTATGAGCCACTTGACATATCTCTTTAGTGATAGACTAATGTTACGATCCGATTTACCCTCCGAAAGGTAATGTGACGGTACCTAGTCTCTACGACTAGGTAAGTCTAATTGCGATAAAGGTATTAAATAGAAACAACAAAATAAAGACAGAATAAAGTAAATCTACAAATGAAACGTCTCCACTTGGCACGTACAAAATGTAACTTCCCAAAACCCGGAATATCACAAACAATCACAAACTTCTAACACTACTATAGCTCTAACAAAAACTGGAAAAAGGTACATAAGAACGTTTCTACAAGATAGAATAGAAGGAGACTCGGAGGATTTTGTGGACGCGGCATAAATACCTTGCAGTCTCCCGGAATCAGCAGCAACAACTAACCACGAGGTTGATAGCTCGTACCTGGATCTGTACACGAAAACATGTGCAGGAAAGGGCATGAGTACACCACATTTGATACCCAGTAAGTGCCAAGCCTAACCCCGGTCAAGTAGTGACGAGGTTAAGTTAAGGCTCTATCGGATTTCTGAATACGTCAGTTTAAAACAGTACAAAAGATAGATAATGTCTACGGTAAACCATTTAAGAAAAACAATATAAGTTTACAGTAAGAAAATCGTCGGCTCAACATAACATATATCACAAAGTGAAATCTCTCGGGATACCATCCCGTAGTTTCAAATGATTATGCAGTACAGGGGGAAAGCTCCCGGAATACGTCCGTAGTCCCAATTAAAATATGCAGTACAGGGGGAAAGCTCCCGAAATACGTCCTTAGTCCCAATTTAAATATACAGTACAAAGGGAAAGCTCTCGGAATACGTCCGTAGTCCCAATTTAAATATGAAATGCGAATGAATGCCAGATAAGGTTATTAAAACAGTTTAGGAGAAAAGTCACAGGCAAAACACAGGATATGACTAACTAAACATGATGCACATAGTATCAAATAAAAATTTCAGGTAAAACAAGTAGGCATGCTACTTCCTAATCTAAATTACATAATAGGACATTAACAGTAAAATAAGAGTGAAATGATTTATGGCATGAGAGAAAAAATGGAATTTTAGCTACAATGGCCCGTGCATGTACTCGTCACCTCACGTACACGTCGCCTATACAACAAATAGTATTAAAACAACCTAAGGGGAAGCCCCCAACACTGAGTTAGGTAAGCCACTTACCTCGACTGCTCTACTCAACTCAAAACCACGCTCTTGCCATGAGTACCCGACTCTGAATGACCCAAATCTATTCAATTCAATTGCATAATGTAAATATCATTGTAAGAAATCGATCTAGGTAATTAGTTCAAGGCTAATACGCGAATTTAGGAAAATTGCCCCAAAAAGTCCCCCGGGCCCACATCTCAGAATCGAATGAAAATTACAAATTTAGAACACCCATTCACTCACGAACTCACTCGAACAAGAATCATCGAAAACCGACGTAAAAATCTCATTAAATTCTCGGATTTCTATTTGGGGAACCTTCCTCCCATTTTCATGATTTTTCACCCAAGTTCATTGATTATAATGAAGAACTTGCTATAGATTAATGATATACAAGTGAAATAAGGTTAGGAATCGTTACCTATGAGTCTTCTCTTCAAAACTCACTCAAAATCGCCTAGCCCCGAGCTCCCAATCGTTTTAGAAAATATGAATTTCGAACCCTCGAATTTTGTTATAAACTGCCCAGCGACGCCGCACCTGCGCCCCCTTGTCCCGCACCTGCGGAAAATACATCGCAGGTGCGAAAAATCCTTAAGTGGGCTGGAACCGCACCTGCGGTCGCTGGGGCGCATCTGCGGCTCCATATTTGCGGGACTCTTGCCTCACCTACGAGCCTGGCTGACCCAGGCCAATTCCGCATCTGCGATGGCCCCCTCCGCACTTGCGTGTCCGTACCTGTAGCTCCCTTTCCGCAGGTGCGAAACAGCAGCATCAACAATGCTTCAGCTGGTTTTAAGTTCAAAACCCATCCCGTTGAGCATCCGAAACATCTCTGAGGCCTCCGGGACCTCAAACAAACTTACCAACCAGTCCTAATACCTTATCCAAACTCAATCGATCCTCTAAAACACATCACATAACATCAAAATCACCAGTTATGCATGGATTCAAGCCTAAGAACTTATGAATTTTCAAAATCTACAACTGATGCCGAAACACGTCAAAATTAGTCCGAATGGCCTCAAATTTTACACACGGGTCATAATGACACTACGGACCTACATCCGCTCTCGGAATTCCATTCCGAACCCGATATCAAAATTTCACCTATCGGCCGAAATCGCCGAAATTCTAGTTTTCGCCAATTCAAGCCTAAATCTACTACAGACCTCGAAAACACATTCCGAACCCGCTCCTAACTCCGAAATCACCCAACGGAGCTAACGGAGTCGACGAATCCCATTCCGAACCCATCTTCCCACAGTTCCAACTACGGTCCGATTTCTAAAGCTTAAACTCATATGTAGGGACTATGTGTTCAAAAACTCTCCGAATTTCACAACTAATCATTCCGACAAGTCCCATAAGTAGATATAAAAGTGGGGAAAACAGTTATTAGGGGATCGGGACGCTAACTCTCAAAACGACCGACCGAATCGTTACAACTAATTCCGGGAATCTTAAATAATGTTTAAAAAGATTATTCGATATATTTAACAGTTTGTATGATAAAGTCCTTTACAAATCTAAAAGCTTTACTGTTACATAATCTTCCACCCAAACACTTTAGAAAGAAAGTGAAAAAGGACCTAAAATTCCAGAATAATAGTTGGTTTACGTTAGTATTAACAATGCACTACTTCATGAGATCCTTGTTCTTGTTGGGTTTTATCTAATTAGATAAGGTGTGAATGAAAAATCGAGGGGAAAATTTTGGAGGAAAAGAAAAAGTTTGAAGTTATTTTCTTTACTAATGCACTTTGTCCCTCGTCGGAAAAAGGAAAAAAAAAATTGTGCTTATATAGAGAAACTCATTCTCTAGCTCTTAGTGAGTTGAGAAGAAGTGGTGCCTCACGTCGTCGTCGTCATTTGGCTTCGGCTTCAGTCAATCAATTAATAATTTTTTGGACCAAATTTATTTCTCTTTTTCCGTTATTTATTTTTCTTTTTCCTGATATTTTCGTACGGATTTTATTTCGCGGATCCTAACGCCTAATGGTCGTTTTTGAATTTAAAATTCATGACCAAACATAAATGTTTTATGCCGAAATGGTACCTCATTACCGGTATTACAGAATAGTTGTTCTGCTCTATCCCAGGAGGAATTAATCCAACAACCTTGAGCAACAACGAGTGAATTAAATTTCTTATGGAAACACAATTTTCCGTTGGGCTCGGAACATTATTCATTTGATTATGTTTTTGTCTTTGGTTTCTGGCAATAGCCCCCCCCTCCCCCCCCACCCCCCATATTGATCAAATTATTTAAGCATATATGCCATCTCACCTATTTAGTAACCCTTGACTGTCATGCTAAAACTTTATGTCGCGTGACACTATGTATAAATATCTTATATGTGATGTTCATACATACTGAATAGTGTATTCTTAGAAACTGAATCATTTTAGTTAATTTGAAATCTCTGGATTTATGACAAAACAATAATGTAGAATACAACAAGAATATATTCTAAATTAGATCTACTTAGGAGAAAACCTCAAGAAAGAAACAATATATGTTCTCATTTACGGACAAAACTTCGTCTTTTAGAAATACATATGTCGAGGCTTGATCAAATGTGATGGGAGAGCTATGAGAAGAATTCACACTTTTAAAAGTAACAAACTATGGACCGGTCTTTACTCAGTTTGAGTCCTCTTTCATCATTAGTAGGTAATTGCTGGGAAATATGATGAGAGAGACAAGAGAAGAGTCTAAATGTATCTGCTCAAAGCAGCAAAGCGTAAAAAATACTCTCCGTGTCAAAAAGATTGACACTATTTTCTTATTAGTCTGTTCCAAAAAGATTGATATCTTTCAATAGAAAAGGTAACTTTAATAGCCACAAAAATACTATGGCACGTTTCAGACCACAAATTTTAAAAGTTTTATAGTGACACAAATGCTATGACTTATATTTTAAGCCCATATATCTCAAAAGTCTTCCCTCTTTATTAAAATTTGTACAAGTCAAACTAAGACATACCAATTTTATTCGAGGGAATGCAAACACCACTATGAAAAGGAGAAGAACCACTAACAAGTAGGGGTGGACATTCAGTATTATTTAAGAATTTCGGTTCGGTATTCGGTTTATCAATTGTGTATATCAAATACCGTACCAAAATGTTTCGGTACGGTTCGGTATTTCTTATTTTGGTTCGGTACGGTTTCGGTTTAAACCAAATCTATGTTATAAGGCTTGTGCCTATTCAAATTTGTAGCTCTTAGGGTTGAAAAGATACGTTTCAACTTTTGAAACCAATACAACTAGTATTATTTACTAGCATTTGACTAAACACGGAGGCAATGCAAGGAAGCATCTTACAATACCATTGGCTAATACAAGAGAAAAAGTTGCACCTAAGTATTACAACTTACACGTAAAAAGCAACAATTCTTTTTATGCTTCTACTATAAAGTCATACTTTATCCTAAAGCAAAAAGAAGGATAGTTGAACAGTCCATTCAAGCTCAATGCCAAAGATAGTTGACTGCCTATACAGTATACACTTTTTATCTATGCTCCAAAATTTCTAGAAGTTCTAAATCTGCTTGGTGGAACCTTGCTAAAGCTTAAGGGTAAGGAATTAGAGAATTAAGGAATCAGGGGTTTTGGACTTTTGAGGTGTGAGCCTAACGTTATTGGGCTAAAAAATAAAAATAAAGTTGAGCTTGGACTAAACTATTTCGGTATTTGCCACCAGGGCCTAGCGTTATCTCGTTTAATGAATGTAAGCTGGTTGCAACAATTAAAACTTTTCTCTATGACAAACGACCATCACGTTCAGCTCCAACCAAGTCATATTCTTTATGTTTTCTTAAACACAAATCAGTCTTCACTCCGCACCATCTTCCCTAAATATCTTTCCCTTCTTTTAATGATTTCAATTAATAAAAAGTGTTAACTCATGTATCATAGCATCTAACTTTCTATTTTCTTGCCTCTGGTAAGTAAAATTAATATTTTACAATTAAACAGAACTCTATTTAACAAAGAGAAACCGTTAAATATCCATTCAAATTACTGATGACCTACATCGGAAATTTGTCTAACACATAGCAAACACAGGAAACTTTCAATCTGTAGTTGCACTGCGGTTAAACTCATCATAGTTGAAACTTTTCCTTACTCCACTTAATCATAATTTTTGAAATACATATTGCTTAGATGGTGGTTGAGTGGATAATTTATTAAAGGCTAGGCAACATTGTACTTTTGGGGCCAAGTTTAATATTAGTACATTGAAAAAGAATAATCAGAAATAATATAAGGGTTGCATTAAAAATATACTCAAATCAACATTAATATGCCGCTTTTGACTTCCCTGAATTTTGAGGTTACTGAGTAACTGGACTTAAGCACCCAAAAATATAAAAAAGAAAGGAGATGAACCAAACAAACCAAGACCGCTCTAAGCACACGGATCGCCTCAACACAAAGGAAAATTGAATAATTAAAAAAGATCATGGCAACTTCGGCCGAAACCTTACAAGAAAACAGATCAAGAACAATGAAAATGAGGAAAAAAAGAAGGGGAAAGAGCACCTCAAATCCAACGGCAGTCGCGTAGAGAGCAAGAACGTATGAAAAGGCGAAAGTAAAAATCACAATACTGTAAGCTCCGGTGATGACTACTACGTTGACTCACACACTTGGCCTAGCAGGGAAATGACGCAAAAGCAATATAAATCAATCATGATCTATTTACAGCTCCTTCATTTTGTGCCTATTGTAAAATATGGGACCCAAAGGTCAAACTTGTCTTCGAAGCAAAATGCTTATGAAGTAGCAACAGTAGCCGAAAAAATGAATCAATGAGTGATATCTAGCCCAATAGTACAAGTCAACCAAAGCAAATTATGCGAAGTAATTTTAAGAAATGACCCCGGAAGGAGGACGGCGAAGAGCCGCCTAAATTCTCAACCGTCGAAATCGTGATGACGCCTAACATCATATTCGCTAGGCAAACCAATGTTAGAATTTAACTAACTTTTTTCTTTAAAAATTAATTAAATATAAGTAGACGGAGCGTGAAACCGGAAATCTTTTGTGTGAAAATATGTGTCACGACCCAAAATCCATAAGGTCGTGATGGCGCCGGACATCATTGTCAGGCAAGCCAATCATTAATTAATTAAAATAATTTTAGCATTTATGAAAATCATTACCTTTCACTTATTACATAATAACTTAATAGAATCCGTTAAGTAAATACAATGGTTTAAATAGTCCTATTTTAGCAAATATATCCCAACACATCCCAGGACCCGGTGTCACAAGTGCATGAGCAATTTATAAGATTTTTTTATAATTTCTACAAAGCTTGTCCGAAATACAAGTGGACAAGGTGTTGGCCCAAGAAAGGAAATAGTATTGAAGATTGACAAAGGAACTCCGAGATGAACCAGGTCCATCACCAGTGACATAGACCAGCAGAGTTAAAGGCACATGAGATGCACATGCATGAGATAAATGTATTCTGGTAAAATTGAGATATCTTCTGATCGAAAAGATTTGCAAAAACGAAATTGGAGAATGACTCCTTATTCAATAAGAATAGAATCTAAGATAAAGAAGGATTTAGGAGTTGAGTTTGACTAGAACTCTTCCACCAATGAAGAGTTGCATTAGGATTCTAGTTAATACCTTATCTACTAACTCCTATAAATTGCAGATTGTTCTTATTGTATATAGATGCACAAAATAAGAAATTTATCAAGAATTGAGAGAAAAATTCGTGAAGAAATTTTGCAAGCAGTTCGAGCGAAATTGGAGAGTGCGAATCTGGAGCTACTTGAACCAGCTAAAAGAACCAGTTCCATCTGTTGTTTTTTAGTCTATTTTATTTGTAGTAGGTGATTACAAATTGTACCTTTCAGCTTTATCTAGAAGCAATTGTAATAGGTACTGATTGTTCAAGTTATATTTAACTTGAAGATTTGTCGCAAATAGCTAAAGGCTAGTTTGCCACAAAAGGGTTAGAGTTAATCTTTAGGTTTACAAAAGAGTTTATTTTGTAAATGCTGTTTGGCTCATTGTTGTAGTGAAGTGTTTGGAGAAAATCCTACTGAGTAGTAGGTCGTGATTTTTCACCTTTTGAGCCACGTGTTTTCCACGTAAAAATCTCTGTGTTCTTTACTTTTCTTCATTTATTATTCCGCAACAGTACGAGTTGGAACACATAGAATAACCAGGTCCTTCTATAACGACAACACTCGAAAATTGGACACCACACAAATCAACCCCCCCTTTTGTGTGGTATTGACGTATAAAACAACACAAGGAAATTAAAATAATATAATACAGTTTGAGGGAGACCCTGTCAGCTACGGATCGCCTCCGGATGATGCAGCTCGCCTAAGTCTCCAAATCTGCCACATCGCTATGAAAGTACATGTGCAATAAAAATGCACAGCAAGTGTAGCATGAGTACGAAAACAACGTGTACTCAAAAAGTCGCCCGCCTAACCTCAGAGAGGTAGTGACGAGAAGTCGAATTAGACACTTGCTAGAGGTCAATTTAGTATATTCGAGTGTGACACTAAGCATGATTACCATAGGCAATTTATTAAAATCAGGAATAAATAATATCAACTCCTTCCACATTTAACACGTTAAATCTTCGTCATATTAATAATAATTGATCAACATGGGTGATTTAATCAAATAACAAATAATCAACCGGAAGGAACAACATTTTCCAAAAATCTTTAATAACTTTAAATCTCTGTCATTTCAGTTGACAACTTAAATTTCCAGGCCAGTAATCTCGCAAAATCACAGCAAATACGCAGTAAATATCATTCGCAAGCAATGCCGAGGGTCGAACGACGCAGACCAACAATAATAAACCGTGACTGCCGAAGGTTCGAACGGCTCGAACCATAGATACATTTATTTTTCCCCGCTCGCGAATCGATCATGCGACGCGGTCAACATAAAAATAATACGGCTAGCCTGCTCGCGAATCATACCTGCGACTCATGTGCTCATATGTACACATATTCACATAATAAGTCCGCATTTTTATCAAGAAAGCAGTTTCTCAGGAAAGTGGTAAAATTCTTCCTAAAGAAACATGAAATATAGCTTTTAAATCTTTGTTTTGAAACTCATTTGTCAAGTTTAGTAATATTCAATAATATAACCCTATCAGGTATACAATTATCCACGGAGGAATTAATTCTTTTTCTAGATGATTATAGATATTCAATTACGATTTCAATTACATTAGCAGTCTAATATTACATGCATGATCACAAGTACAACACGTAAGGCATGCTAGTGGGTCCTAGACTACCCGGACATGGCATAATAGTAGCTACGCACGGACTCCCGTCACCTCGTGCGTACGTAGACCCCGAAGATAATAGCACATACTTAATTAGTTCACCTATGGGGACAATTACCCCTCACAAAGTTAGAAAGGAGACTTACCTCGCTCCGAAATTCCATAACCGGCTTCGAAGCCCTTCCGACGACTCCAACGGACGCACCACGCCCCAAAACTATCCAAATAACGGCAAACCAAAGAAAATATACTCTAATATTTGCAAATATTCCAGATTATATAATTTCCCAACTCCGCACAGTGAATTGACCAAAATGCCCCTTTGGCCCACGTGCCTGGAATCCGAAATTTCTCGAAGATATATTCTACCCATAGCTTTATTATTTCAAATATACAATTTACTCTAAATTTCATGCTCAAATTCTTGGTAGAAATCCAAAATACCATTTCTAGGTTTTCTTCAATATTTTTCAAAATTTTCTACAATTTTCATGTATAATTCCATGCAATAACCTTGTAGTTAACTTAGAACATGATGGAATTACTTACCTTATGATCCTTGAAGAAAACCCTCTCTTGAAAGTCTTCAAAATCGTCCAAACCAAAAGAATGGAAGGAAATGACCAACAATCTCGATTTTTAAAACATTCTGCCCAGGCCATTTTTCGCACCTGTGATCCAACTCTCGCACCTGCGATTCCGCAGGTGTGACCAAACCTCCGCACCTGCGGATTTTCCTCAACTCAAGCAAACTTCGCACCTGCGCTCCATAGCCCGCATCTGCGACTTTGCAGGTGCGAAAATAGATCGCATCTGCGCTCCAAGCCAGACCACCACTTCTTCGCACCTGCGGCGCCATAGCCGCACCTGTGGCCAAAGCCTCGCAGGTGCGGTCACACAAGATGACAACAATTCCAGTTCCTCTTCTATCTTCAAATATTGTTCCGTTAACCACCCGGAATCCATCCGGGACCTCGGGACCCCGTCCAATTATACCAACCTGTTCCAAAACATAATGCGTACTTTCTCGAGGCCTCAAATCACATCAAACAACATTGAAACCACGAATCGCACCCAAATCCCAACTTTATGAACTTAGAAATTTCCAACTTCTACATCAGATGCCGAAACCTATCAAATCACGTCCGATTGGACCCCAAATTTTGCACACAAGTCGTATTCAACATTACAGACCTGCTCCAACTTGCAGAATCGCATTCCGACCCCGATATCAAAATTTCCACTTCCTGTCGGATTTCTTCAAAACCTTCAAATTTCTATCTTTAGACAAAATGACTTCAAAATGAACTTCGGACATCTGAATTCACTTCCAATTTCGCTCCCAACTCCAGAGTCACCATACGAAGCTATTCCCAGACTCAGAATCCCAAACGGACATCAATATCACTGAAATGCGCTTCAAGCCAAACTTAGGAAATTCCTTCAAAAATGCTGACTTCCACAATATACGCCGAAACACTCCCGGGTTATCCAAAACCTGATCCGGACATACGTCCAAGTCCGAAATCATCATACAAACTTGCAGGAACCTTCAAATCCTGATTCTGAGGTCGTTTACTCAAAATTCCAATCTTAGTCCATTTCTCCAACTTAAGGCTTCTGAAATGAGAATTTTCTTTCCAAATCAACTCTAAACTTCCCGAAATTCAATTCCGACCACGCCTACAAGTCATGATACCTGAAACGGAGCTGCTCATGACCCCAAACTGCTGAACGACGCACTAGAGCTCAAAACGACCGGTCGGGTTTGTACATTCTCCCGCACTTAAACAGACGTTCGTCCTCGAACGTGCTAAGAACTGCTCTAGAGTTATCTGAAATCACTGTTTAACACCTCGTGCACCTGCCCGTGCTACCACAACCCAGTGGAGTACATTAGCTTGATCAAATCTGAAGATTTCTTCTTTTATCCATATATTAAGCTTAGAATCCAATTCCAACACCTGAAATTTCTCTGCCAGGCCTAGTTTCAGTATATAAACACCATATTAACTACCACACACTATACCAGAACATGACTGCGTACCTTTGCTGAATTAGCACCATGCACCGCAAAATTCATCATCTAACCACAATGACGTTCCCTGAACCTTAATAGCCAAAATTCCACGAATCTGATGCTCCCAATGCACCTCATGATATATATACATACATCCTGCTATAATGCTGACGATACCACCACAACAGAGGAGATGTGTAAAAATTCATACCCAACTGCAGAGTTAACAAATCATTGAATATCTCATCTTGACTAGAATCATCACCTCATTATGAACCTGAATAATGGTATTTGTTCTTTAATATACACTTCACATAACCTTATCGCACTGATCCTTGATCCGATAATTTCATCTCACCCAGTATGAACTGCTCAAACAACAAATCACCCCAAACATGACCAACATCCTCACATGATACCACATCGCGTCAATAGGCCATAACTCGAACATGATAATAAGAAACGACTCAGGAAGGGACTATTCAACTCACACAACTAATATGAACTTTTCTCAGAAAATAGGAAGTAGAACATAAGAAAAATAAATATAGTAACCTTACTCATCACCATACTGTTGCGGCGTGCAACCCGATCCAAATAACATACCCGTGGCGACGTGCCACCCGATCCACACATAAAATTTAAATAAGAAGATGTATATGGATCTGATTTGCTCACTGTTACAAATTACTGAATATCGATCATAAGCACGCTAAGTGCATAGTACCATCATGGGGAGACTGATAAAGCCGTATGCTACAAAACTCAAGCACAACTGGGGTGCGATATATATATATATATATACACACACACACACACACTCCGGATCTCAAGAGCTATCCTACTCACATAACATCCCCACTACGCGGGACCTCAACACATAGGAAATTATCAAGACGTTTCACAACTCACACGGCACAATCATAATATCACATGAATTTGACGAAGACGGAACAACATATGCTGTTCTAATACCTTTCCATGAAAAAAAAAGCGCTCTACTGAAATGAACATGCCTGGCCTATACGGAGCCCATAATCATATTTAAATCCATCCACAAACATCGAGTCTACCTTGCTCGCACCAAACTAAGATAATAGCTTTACGTGGGTCTGTATTAACCCACTTTCTCTCATAATACACGAGAACAACCATCATCACCGGGAAAAACACCCCATAATCCACAATCAACTGATCCGAACGCCCTCCAGGCATAAATTCTCAAATAATCAATGTTGCACTTCCTTATACTTGGTCTGAATCTTCAACCAATCAGGTGACTACATGTCACATTTATACAATCTTCCCGCGGTCATGCTTTCACGACCTTCCACACAAGGCAACAAGTCTGCACATCTATTCCACCGACCACACTAATGCTGCAAAGCAAATCAAGAACCCATAACCAGGGTACAAAGCCTCTTTCACCGAATATCGATCTCAGGTGACACTGAAGATAACACCAAGCTTATTCTGAACTTCTCATCCGAGCTCACGACATCCTTGTTAACACCGAACCGTAATCTCGATTCTTACTCCCAGTTACATACTGCTTACCACACCTAACATGCCAATATGAGGTAACGCAAGAATTCCATCATAACTTCTGAACCACCAATAGGGTGAACACTTCATCATATAGAGAACTTTTACTTAACTCAATTCAAGAGTACCATCACAACACACGAGTGAATTCTCACAATCATCCAACATGCAAATCCTTAAGTAGTAGTCTATACCACCATAACCCTTCCGAGATCCGCCTACACCAGACATGCCATAACACTCAAATGCTCCCACATGAAATCCATTACGACGGCCGACGAGCCCCGCACACACCGGCACAAACCACATGCATCACTTAATCACATCGAAGGAACTGATCACTGCCGTAAATGTGCCATTTCAACCATGGATAATCAATCTATATTCTTTTAATCATCTTCAATTGCCTCAGGAATAATAGCAACTTCCTTCAACACATAGCAAACTCAACCCTCACTCATCCCGAGTGACCTTGATTCACGAGATTATGCTGCCTAAATCCCGCAACCCGTCTCATACCCTCCTGATAATCTTTCTACAATCCAGAGTTTATTTCTCTCACTCCTCCAATACTATCTTGCACGCTGAAACATATCATAGAACCCCAACCATTTTCCTTTTCTCAGGAATTAAGCCGCATAAGCTCAATCCTCGATCATATTGCTTCCTAAAACCCTTAAACGCCGCATTCTTAACTTTTGAATTCACTAGGACCGCTATTGAGAGTCACCCATTCTGACTGGTGACGAATACAATCAACTCCAAGGCTCTCCTAGCACATGAACACCCCTTTCAATGAAACACATCACCGAGTCACTATCCTTACAACTCGCCTATGCCTAAAGCATTAATTCTGAATCTTCCAAAGCCTAACCCCGGTCTGATAGGGACAACTTTCACACACATTCATCAAATCCCACGTACAATCGCCATTTTACTCCTTTCCCTTAGCTGTGATAACTTGCCATCACACCGATAATCCGCAACCCCATGAGAAGACAATCCTACAACCCAACTGCAGATGGTGGGACTCCCCCACTTAGCCCGAAGCTACTCCTTGCACCACTCTAGACCCTGCCGAGATCATTTCTCCTTTGTTAACATGATCTTGCTCAACCAATCCGTTCAACTCTTCCAAATTCTCTTGTTAGCACTCCCTAAATACTCAAATTCTCTAGCATCATTCACACATTCTGCCTCCTATCGAATAGCCACTAGAACCCCTCGCAGAAACTTACCAACCATGCCACCGCTAACCTATTCACAGGAGATAACACACCTGTGGAAATCACCCGCGGACACCTTCCAACGACGCTGAAATGCACACTTCTCTACGACAACAATACCCCATCCTACGCCCTGCTTCATTTACCAACTTTACTAGTCCGTCCGCTCCTCATGGACATCCATTAAATGCGCGACAATACCTTCAAATTCTAAGCTATGTTGCCCCTCCCCCACTTTGCGACTGCTTGACTTCCGCTTCTTGCACCTGGCCTCCTAGAAATGGAACCACCGCCTAGCCTCAATTCAGGATCATCCTCTGTAGCTCTTAAACCAGCAGATCACCACGACTTCAAACTCTCCGAAAATCATCTTTCTCTAGATGCCTTCATTATGAACACTTATCCGGTACTGAACCACCACACCTCACGGTCTCTGCCAACCACATTCTTCAATACTTCTTCTCAATACTCTGCCCCATGCACCCGAAGAAACCATGGAACTGACGAACTTAACACGTTCCATTCGATCAAGGACGACGATAACACGTCACAGGTGAATACTCCACCTTACTTGAAACACCAAGTCTTACCACTTTATCAATCCAAAACCTGGCCATCTATAGATCAATTGCCTTCCTTCCGCCGGAATCTAAATATTGAAATCTCGAAATCACACTCTGAGAAGACCTCCCTTCAAGCCATTCATCACCCCCAACCTATGGGCAAGTATTCTATTATCATATCGACATCGCGTGATAACCAATTGTAACATCATCACAACCTGAGCATAGCCTCAAAGTTCTCAGAAACACAGCAACCGAGCTGAAACAACATAATATTCTTCTGCGGGGCAGCAACAACAGCCCCAACCAACTACACATGGGAAACATCTCGCACCATATCCGTAGCACCGTTTCAATTCCCCAAATTCCTAATTCATAGCAAGCGCTTCGCGATGCGTAAGATTGAGTAGGAATAAACATAGGCATAAGCCTCAAAGGAATCAAATCGCACGATGAGGAATCAAGAAGGGAAGTACCCCTAACATCCCTGTATCCTCTCGAAGATAAGTATAGACGTCTCCGTACCGATCCGCAAGACTCTACTAGACTTGCTCATGACTCGTGAGACCTACGGGAACCTAGTGCTCTGATACCATGTTGTCACGACCCAAAATCCATAAGGTCGTGATGGCGCCGGACATCATTGTCAGGCAAGCCAATCATTAATTAATTGAAATAATTTCCTGTTTTAGCATTTATCAAAATCATTACCTTTCACTTATTACATAATAACTAAATAAAATCCGTTAAGTAAATACAATGGTTTAAATAGTCCTATTTTAGCAAATATATCCCAACACATCCCAGAACCCGATGTCACAAGTACATGAGCAGTTTGTAAGATTTGTTTACAATTTCTACAAAGCTTGTCCGAAATACAAGTGGACAAGGAAATTAAAATAATGTAATACAGTATGAGGGAGACTCTATCAGCTGCGGATCGCCTCCGGATGATGTAGCTCGCCTAAGTCTCCAAATCCACCACATTTCTATGAAAGTACCTGTGCAATAAAAATGCACAGCAAGTGTAGCATGAGTACGAAAATAACATGTACTCAGTAAGTTGCCCGCCTAACCTCAGAGAGGTAGTGACGAGAGGTCGAATTAGACACTTGCTAAAGGTCAATTTAGTATTTCGATTGTGACACTAAGCATGATTATCATAGGCAATTTATTAAAATCAGGAATAAATAATATCAACTCCTTCCACATTTAACACTTTAAATCTTCGTCATATTAATAACAATTAATCAACATGGGTGATTTAATCAAATAACAAATAATCAACCGGAAGGAACAACTTCTTCCAAAAATCTTTAATAACTTTAAATCTTTGTCATTTCAGTTGACAACTTAAATTTCCAGGCCAGTAATCTCGCAAAATCACAGCAAATACGCAGTAAATATCATGCGAAAGCAATGCCGAGGGTCGAACGGCGCGGACCAACAATAATAAATTATGCACTGCCGGAGGGTCGAACGGCTCGAACCATAGATGCATTTATTTTTCCCCGCTCGCGAATCGATCATGCGGCGCGGTCAACATAAAAATAATACGGCTAGCCTGCTCGCGAATCATACCTGCGACTCAGGTGCTCATATGTACACATATTCACATAATAAGTCCGCATTTTTATCAAGAAAGCAGTTTCTCAGGAAAGTGGTAAAATTCTTCTTAAATAAGCATGAAATATAGCTTTTAAATCTTTGTTTTGAAACTCATTTGCCAAGTTTAGTAATATTCAATAATATAACCCTATCAGGTGTACAATTATCCACGGAGGAATCAATTCTCTTTCTAGATGATTAAGAAATGAACCCTAGTCTTCTTTAGTTATTCAATTACGATTTCGATTGCATTAGCAGTCTAATAATACAGGCAGGATCACATGTACAACACGTAAGGCATGCTAGTGGGTCCTAGACTACCCGGACATGGCATAATAGTATCTACGCACGGACTCCCGTCACCTCGTGCGTACGTAACCCCCGAAGATAATAGCACATACTTAATTAGTTCACCTAGGGGGACAATTCCCCCTCACAAAATTAGAAAGGAGACTTACCTCGCTCCGAAATTTCATAACAGGCTTCCAAGCCCTTCCGACGACTCCGACGGATGCGCAACGCCCCAAAACTATCCAAATAATGGAAAACCAATAAAAATATACTCTAATATTTGCAACAATTCAAAATTATATAATCTCCCAACCCCGCTCAGTGAATTGACCAAAATGCCCCCGGGCCCACGTGCCCGGAATCCGAAATTTCTTGAAGATATATTCTACCCATAGCTTTATTAGTTCAAATATACAATTTACTATAAATTCCATGCTCAAATTCATGGTAGAAATCCAAAATACCATTTCTAGGTTTTCTTCAATATTTTCCAAATATTTCCACAATTTTCATGTATAATTCCATGCAATAATATTGTATTTAACTTAGAAACATGAAGGAATTACCTACCTTATGATCCTTGATGAAAACCCTCTCTTGAAGCTCCTCAAAATCGTCCAAACCAAAAGAAAATGGAAGGAAATGACCAACAATCTCGATTTTTAAAACATTCTGCCCAGGCCATTTTTCGCACCTGCGATCCAACTCTCGCACCTGCGATTCCGCAGGTGCGACCAAACCTCCGCACCTGTGGCTTTTCCTCAGCTCAAGCCAACTTCGCACCTGCACTCCATAGCCCGCATCTGCGACTTCGCAGGTGCGGAAATATGATCGCACATGCGCTCCCAGCCAGACCACAACTTCTTCGCACCTGCGGCGCCATAGCCGCACCTGCGGCCAAAGCCTCGCATGTGCGGTCACACTAGATGACAGCAATTCCAGCTCCTCTTCTAACTTCAAATATTGATCTGTTAACCACCCGAAATCCACCCGAGGCCCCCGGGACCCCGTCCAATTATACCAACCTGTTCCAAAACATAATACGGACTTGCTCGAGGCCTCAAATCACATCAAACAACATCAAAACCATGAATCGCACCCAAATCCCAACTTTATTAACTTAGAAATTTCGAACTTCTACATCCGATTCCGAAACCTATCAAATCACGTCCGATTGACCCTAAATTTTTCACACAAGTCGTATTCGACATTATGGACCTGCTCCAACTTCCGGAATTGCATTCCGACCTCGATATCAAAATTTCCACTTCCGGTCGGATTTCTTCAAAACCTTTAAATTTCTATCTTTAGCCAAGTGACTTCAAAATGACCTCCGGACATCCGAATTCACTTCCGATTGCGCTCCCAACTCCAGAGTCACCATACGAAGATATTCCCAGACTCAGAATCCCAAACGGACATCAATATCACTGAAATGTGCTTCAAACCAAACTTAGGAAATTCCTTCAAAAATGCTGACTTCCACAATATACGCCGAAACGCTCCCGAGTTATCCAAAACCCGATCTGGACATTCTCCCAAGTCCGAAATCATCATACGAACCTCCAGGAACCTTCAAATCGTGATTTTGAGTTCGTTTTCATTTCTCCAACTTAAGGCTTCTGAAATGAGAATTTTCTTTCCAAATCAACTGTAAACTTCCTGAAATTCAATTCCGACCACGCCTACAAGTCATAATACCTGAAATGGAGCTTCTCATGACCCCAAACTGCTAAACGACGTGTTATATCTCAAAATGATCGATCGGGTCGTTACAATATGAGAAATTGTAATTTTTAGAGTTAAAAATTTGGTTTTTAGTTGACTTCGGCCTACATTTTTAGTAAACGAACCCGGATATGTATTCCGACGATACCAGGAGATACACAGTAAAATATAAGACATGGGCGTATGCCCGAAATTAAATTCCGAGCTCCCTAGCTTTAGAAATCAATTTTTAAAGAAAATTATTTTGTTGGATTTTCAATGAAACAAAGAAATGAATTAAAGTTTGAAACCGTTGGTATCGGGCCCGTATTTTGGTTACGGATCTCGATACAGGTTTATTATGATATTTAAGTACTATCTGTGAGATTTGGTGAGAATCGAAGTTGATCTGACGGGATTCAGACATTTGGTTGAGAAATAGTGAAATTTAAATGTTCTTGAGAAAAATCTTGAGTTTTAAGGTTAAATTCATAGTTTTAGATGTTATTTTAATGATTAGATTGCACGAACAAGTCCGTATGATGGTTTTAGACTTGCGTGCATGTTTGGTTTGGAGCCCCGAGGGCTCGGGTGAGTTTTGGTTAGGCTTCGGGATGTTTTGAACTTAGAAAGAACTGTTGTTTTTGCTGTTTCAGGTGCACAGATGAAGTGTTCTTCACGTTCGCGTTGCTTCACTCGCAAACGCATAGAGTAAAAGTGCACTGGGTCATTTTTGTTCTATGCGAATGCGTGGCCTTGGACGCGAACGCGAAGCACTGGGAGGAGACCCTTTGTGAATGCGGGCAGGATCAGGCGAACGCAATGAGTTAATTGGGCCTGGGGAAGGGAGCCCATTTCTTCTATGCAAACGCATCACTTGGGTCGCGAACGCGATGGCCCGTTGAATTAAAGCTTCATGAACGCGTCCGTATCACTGCGAACGCGAAGTCCATTTGGGCCTGATTCTACGAGAACGCGGCAGGCCCATCGCGAACACGATGAAGGCCTGCCCAGTTATATAAAAATGAATTTTAAAACGGGCAAAGCCTATTTTCTTTATATTTTCGAACTACAAAGACCTAGAGGCAATTTGCTTCACAAAAATGCAACCCCATAGTATTGGTAAACAATTCTAAACTCTTCTCTTTCAATCACCCAACATTATTTTTACCACTTTTCAATCAAAAATTAAGAGTTTTCATGGTAGAAATTGGGGCTTGGGTGGAATTAGGGAATTTTGTAAAAAAAATTGAATTTTGACCTCAAATTGCGGTCGTATTTCGAAACTAATTGCATACGGGCTCGGGGGTGAATGGATAAATGAAATTTGGTCCGAACCCCGAGTTTGGACCAAACGGGCCCGGGGTCGATTTTTAACTTTTTTTTAGAAAACATAGGAAAACCATAGTTTGGCACTAAATTTAGTTCCTTTAGCACTAATTAAAAACATTGAACTAATTATTATTATATTCGAGTGAGTTGAAGGCCAATTCTAAAGGAAAAGTTATGCTTGAGTAGTGAGTGGCCTGCGAATTTGAGGTAAGTGCTTGATTTAACCTTGACTTGAGGGAATAGGAATCCCTAACTTAAATTCTGTGTGAATTTGCATGTGTGTGGTGTATAGGTGAGGTGACGAGTATCTATGCACCATCAAATTATTTGTTGAACATGATCCCTTCCCCGTTTCCAATTTAATTGATCCCTTGTTAAATTGTTTTATGATCATTGATACCTTCATGCTTACTTAGTTTCGTTAACTTGTTGTTAAGTATTGTTTCAAGTATTTTGAAAGTATTGGTTGTTCCGTTGGCTTCATTGCGATACATAAAAGGGTGAGCTGGTTGACAGTGTTTTACTATATATTCCGATTGGTTTCATTGTGAAATGATAATTGATGAAGTTTATGAGTAATATAGCTTTTTGTTTACAATTGTTGAAACAAAAACATTGTGAAAGGCTTTGACCTGAATTGTGAAATCCTTTATAAATAAAGTGATGTGATTGTCTGGTAGGAACGGATTGCACGCCGCAACAAGGAGTGATAAGGGTGGACAAGTGGGATCGGGTTGCACGCCACAACAAGAGAAATAAGGGTGATATATATATAGGGAGGAGCAATAAAGGTGGACAGGTGGGAGAGGGTTGTGCGCCGCAACAAGGAGCAATAAGGGAGGACATTTATATTTTACTGATTTTAAACACAAAGATTTGAAAACTTACTGTTTTACTCTATTATTTTCTCATATTATGCACTTGCGGTTTTTATAAAATGAAATTTGGAAACTTGGAACTCATGAGAGAAGTGGTTATAACAGAGTTATTTTATTTATTGCTCCAAAATATTGTTTAGTTTAGTTTAGAATTTCTTTCTTGCTCTATTATATATTGTCACAGGTTATGTTACAAATGCCTCGCTGTAGCCTCGTCACTACTTCGTCGAGGTTATGCTCGGCACTTACTCAGTACATGTGGTCGGTTGTACTGATACTACACTCTGCACTTCTTATGCAGATCCAGGTTCCGGTCAAAGCTGATCCTTTGGTCATAGCTGAGCATTTTCACGGAGACACGAGGTAGATCTGCTGGCGTTCGCAGACTCCTGGAGTCTTCCCTTTATTTTTTAGATACTATTTTATTTCATTCAAAATAGAGATACATTTCTTTCAGCCAGTTATTTGTAGTATTCTTTTATAGTTCGTGAATTGTGACACCAGGCCCTGGGTAGTTTTATAATTAGTATTAGCTCGTGGTTCGTTTATTATTTCAAATATTATTCATGATATCAGTTAGTGAAAAGTATTAGATTTCGTATTTATTTTAAATTGTTTATTCATGTTTAAACAAAATTTTAAAAGAAAATGGTTAATTAATTTCTAACATTGGCTTGCCTAGAAAGTGTGGTGTTAGGCGCCATCACGACCCCGAGGGTTGGGAATTTGGGTCGTGACAAATTGGTATCAGAGCACTAGGTTGCTTAGGTCTCACAATTCACGAACAAGCTTGATATAGTCTGAAGGATCGGAACGAAGACGTCTGTATTTATCTCTCAGAGGCTATGAAGTTAGGAACGAACTCATTTTTATTTCTACTCTGTCATACGATTCTTGTTATCTCAAATACTGATTGAATTCTTCTATTCTCTCGCAGATGGGGAGAACACGTGTTTCCTCTTCCGCTGACCAACACTCCGGTCCTCCAACAGCAGCAGCTCCTAGTAGGGGAAGAGGCCGAGACCGCGCCAGAGGCCGAGGCAGGGGTAGGGCTCAGCCCATTACTCAGATAGCAGCCCCAGCTGTGGAGCCCCAAATCGAGGATAATGAGGGGATTCCAGCTCAGACCGTTCCAGCGGGACCAACTCAGGTCCCAAAAGGGTTTATTGCTACCCCGGTGCTTCAGGACGCTTTGGTTTGATTAGTGGGCATTATGGAGAGTGTAGCCCAGACTGGCACATTCCCCATGGCAGCAAACGTCTCTCAGGTTGGAGGAGGGGTTCAGACTCCTGTTTCCCACACTCATAATCAGACTAATCCTCAGGTTCAGACCCTAACAGCCAATCCAGTTGGGGTAATTCAGCCAGTCGCTCCAGCGCCGCCCGTTGATGGAGAAGCTATGTCCACCGATGCTTTGTGGAGATTGGACAGGTTCATTAAGCTCTTGCCTGTTCATTTCAGTGGTGACACTTCAGAGGATCCTCAGGAATATCTTGATAGCTGTCATGAGGTACTTCAAAATATGGGTATCTTGGAGACCAATGGGGTCGATTTTGCTGCCTTTCAGATGACCGATTCCGCCAAGAAATGGTGGAGAGATTATCTGTTGGCTAGATCAATTGGGTCACCTGTTTTGACATGGGATCAATTTTTGCATCTCTTTTTGGAGAAGTTTTTTCCTGTTATTACTAGAGAGGAGAAACGTCGTCTATTTGAGCGACTTTAGCAGGGTAGCATGACTGTCACCCAGTATGAGAATCGTTTTGTGGATTTGGCTCGGCATGCTATTCTCTTGTTACCAACAGAGAGAGAGAGAGGGTCAGGCAATTTATTGAGAGCCTTGCTCAGCCCATCAGGTTGCAGATGGATAAGGAGACAGGGACCGAGATTTCTTTTCAGGATGCGACCAATGTGGCCAGGAGACTTGAGTCGGTTCTCGGGATGGGAGGTCAGGGGTCAGACAAGAGACCTCGCCATTCCAGTGGATTCAGTGGTGCCTCATCTGGAGGTGGGGTTAATTTTAGTAGAGGCATTCTTCCAGGTCATCCCATTAATAACTTCAGGCTTTACATGGTACTTTAGGTGGTCGTGGTTCTTATATGCCTCCTTCCGCTCAGCCAATCTATAGTTCTCCTTCAGCTCATATCAGAGCACCTTCTCTATAGAGTTATTATCGTGGTCAGCCGGCTCGTCAGGGTCAGTCTTCATATCATGAGGGATGTTTTGAGTGTGGTGAATATGGGCATATCAAAGAGCTTGTCCAAAATTTTCAGGTAATCAGCATCAGTACTAGGGTTCTCGTGCCATAGTTCCGACACCAGCTGCACCACCATCTGCCCAACCAGCCAGGGGTTGGGATTAGGTAGCCAGAGGTAGGGGTCAGGTTGTTAGAGGTGGAGGTCAGGCCGTTAGAGATGGAGGCCAACCCACTAGAGGTGGAGGTCTGCCTATCAGAGGTCCTCCCAGAGACGTGGTTCAGGGTGGCGGGGCCCAGCCCCGGTTATATGCATTTCCAGCGATACCTGAGGCGAAGTCCTCCGATGCTGTTATCACATGTATTATTACAGTTTGCAATAGAGATGCTTCAATTTTGTTTGATCAAGGGTCTACATATTCTTATGTGTCATCATATTTTTCCTCGTATTTGGTTGTGCCCCATGAATCCTTAAGTGTCCCTGTTTATGTGTCGACGCCCGTGGGGGATGCCATTGTTGTAGATCAAGTGTATCGTTCATGTGTGGTCGTTATTAAGGGTCTTGAGACTAGTGTAGATCTTTTGCTACTTGACATAGTTGATTTCGATGTCATTTTGGGCATGGATTGGTTGTCACCTTATTATGCCATCTTGGACTGTCACGCCAAGACAATTATGTTAGCCTTGCAAGGTTGCCTCGGTTAGAATGGAAAGGGACTCCTGGTCATTCTCCCAGCGAAGTGATTTCTTATGCCAAGGCCTGTCGCATGGTTGAGAAGGGGTGTTTAGCTTATTTGGATCATATTCATGACTTTGATACTGAGGTTCCTTCTATAGATTCAATGCCTATTGTTCGTGAGTTTCCCGAGGTATTTCCTGCAGAAGTGTCGGGGATGCCACCTGACAGGGATATTTATTTTTGCATTGATGTGGCTCTGGGCACTTAGCCCATTTCTATTCCTCCATACTAGATGGCCCCACCAGAGTTGAAAGAGTTGAAAGAGCAGTTGCAAGACTTGCTTGATAAGGGTTTCATTAGACCTAGTGTCGCCTTGGGGTGCACCGGTGTTGTTCGTGAAGAAGAAAGATGGATCGATGAGGATGTGTATAGAGTACCGGCAATTGAATAAAGTTACTATCAAGAATAAATATCCATTGCTGAGAATTGATGATTTATTTGATCAGCTTCAGGGTGCTAGGGTATTTTTGAAGATTGATTTGAGATCGAGATACCATAAGTTGAAGATTAGGGCGTCCGATGTTCCTAAGACAACCTTTTGAACGAGGTATGGGCACTATGCATTTCTGGTGATGTCTTTTGGGTTGACTAATGCTCCAGCAGCCTTTATGGATTTGATGAATCGGGTTTTCAAGCCTCATCTGGATTATTTCGTAATTGTGTTCATTGATGATATTCTGATATACTCCCACAGCCGAGAGGAGCATGAACAACACCTCCGTATAGTGCTCCAGACTTTGAGGATAATCAGTTGTATGCAAAATTTTCAAAATTTTCAAAGTGTGAGTTCTGGTTAGATTCAGTAGCTTTCTTGGGTCACATCGTATCAGCAGAGGGTATTCAGGTAGATCCTAAAAAAATTGAGGCAGTCAAGAGCTGGTCTAGACCCACTACAGCCACGGAAATCAAGAGCATCTTGGGTTTGGCGGGTTACTACTGTCGTTTTGTGGAGGGGGTTTTCATCTATAGCATCCCCAATGACTAAATTGACTCATAAAGGTGCCCCATTTAAATGGTCGGACGAGTGTGAGGCGAGCTTTCAGAAGCTCAATACAACCTTGACTTTAGCACCGGTGTTGGTGTTACCATCAGGTTCAGGACCTTTGACGGTATATTGTGATGCTTCCCGTGTTTGGCTTGGAGCGGTGCTAATGTAGAGAGGAAGGGTTATTGCATATGCGTCTCGTCAGTTGAAAGTCCATGAGAAGAATTAATCCTTTTCATGACTTAGAGTTGGCAGCTATTGTTCATGCACTAAAGATTTGGAGGCACTATCTTTATGGTGTGCCGTGTGAGGTTTTCACGGATCATTGCAGTCTATAGTATTTGTTCAAGCAAAAGGACCTTAATTTGAGACAGAGGATATGGTTAGAGTTACTGAAATATTATGACATCACCATATTATATCATCCGGGAAAGGCCAATGTGGTGGCCGATGCATTGAGTAGGAATGCAGTGAGTATGGGTAGCATTGCATACATTCCAATCGGTGAGAGACCGTTAGCTTCAGACATTCATACTCTTGCAAATCAGTTCGTGAGATTGGATATTTCGCCCAGCCGTGTTTAAGTTGTACAGTCACTCGGTCTTCCTTATTTGAGCGTATCAGAGATCGGCAGGATGATGACCCGCATTTGATGGTCCTTAGGGACACAGTTCGGCACGGTGGTGCCAAACATGTTACAGTTGGAGATGACGGTGTTTTGAGGATGTAGGGTCGTATATGTGTGCATAATCTTGATGATCTTCGTGAGTTGATCCTTGAGGAGGCTCACAGTTCTAAGTATTCTGTTCACCCGGGTGCAGCCAAGATGTACAATGACTTGCGACAACATTATTGGTGGAGAAGGATGAAGAAATATATTGTTGCTTATGTGGCTCGTTGCTTAAATTTCCAACAGGTGAAGTATGAGCATCCGAGACCCGGTGATTTGCTTCAGCAAATAGAGATCCCTGAGTGCAAGTGGGAGCATATCACTATGGACTTTGTTGTTGGACTCCCACAGAGAGTCAGAGGAAGTTTGACGCAGTTTGGGTTAATATGGATAGGCTGACTAAATCAGCACACTTCATTCCTGTGGCAAGTACTTATACTTCGGAGCGATTGGCAGAGATATATATTCGAGAGATTGTTCGCCTTCACAGTGTGCCCGTGTCTATCATTTCTGATCGGGGTACGTAGTTTACTTCGCACTTTTGGAGGGCAGTTCAACATGAGTTGGGTACGGGTTGATTTGAGCATAGCATTCCATCCTCAGACGGACGGGCAGTCCGAGCGTACTATTCAGATCTTAGAGGATATGCTCCGCACCTGTGTTATTGATTTTGGAGGTTCTTGGGATCAATTCTTGCCGTTAGCGGAGCTTGCCTACAATAATAGCTATCAGTCAAGCATTCAGATGGCTCCTTATGAGGAATTATATGGTATACGGTGTAGATCTCCATGTGGATGGTTTGATCCGGGAGAGGCTCGGTTATTGGGTACAGACTTAGCTCAAGAGGCTTAGATAAGGTCAAGGTTATACAGGATCGACTTCGTGCAGCTCAGTCAAGGCAAAAGAGTTATGTCGACCGTAAGGCTCGTGATGTGGCATTCATGGTTGGAGAGAGAGTATTACTTCAGGTATCACCCATGAAAGGTGTTATGAGATTTGGAAAGAAGGGTAAGTTGAGCCCTAGGTATATTGGACCGTTTGAGATTCTTGAGAGAGTGGGGGTAGTAGCTTATAGGCTTGCGTTTCCTCTAGGGTTATCCTCAGTTCATCCGGTATTCCATGTGACTATGCTCCAGAAATATCATGGAGCCCGTCCCACGTGTTAGATTTCAGTTCTGTCTAATTGTTCAAAGATTTGACTTATGAGGAGGAGCCGATAGCCATTTTAGACCGGTAGGTTCGCCAGTTGAGATCAAAGAGTTATCCCTCAATTCGAGTGCAGTCGAAAGGTCAGCCTGTTGAGGCAGATACTTGAGAGTCCGAGTCGGACATGCAGAGTAGATATCCTCACTTGTTTTCCAGTTCATGTAATTTTCTGTGTCCGTTCGAGGACGAACGTTTGTTTTAGAGGTGGAGATTGTGATGACCCACGGGGTTATCTTACGAATTAAGACACTAATCTGGGCTCATTAGCCTTAAAAAGACTAATTTTAATTACCTCGATTTGCATGCACAGTTCGGGCGTGAAACTGAAAAGCTTTTATGTGAAAATATGAGAAATAATAATTTTTAGAGTTAAAAATTTGGTTTTTAGTTGACTTCGGTCTACATTTTTAGTAAACGGACCCGGATCCGTGTTCTGACGATACCGGCAGATACACAGTAAAATATGGGACTTGGGCGTATGCCCGAAATTAAATTCCGAGCTCCCTAGCTTTATAAATCAATTTTTAAAGAAAATTATTTTGCTGGATTTTCAATGAAACAAAGAAATGAATTAAAGTTTGAAACCGTTGGTATCGGGCCCGTATTTTGGTTACGAAGCTCGATACAGGTTTATTATGATATTTAAGTACTATTTGTGAAATTTGGTGAGAATCGAAGTTGATCTGACGGGATTCAGATATCTGGTTGAGAAATAGTGAAATTTAAATGTTCTTGAGAAAAATCTTGAGTTTTGAGGTTAAATTCATAGTTTTAGATGTTATTTTAATGATTAGATCGCACAAGCAAGTCCGTATGATGTTTTTAGACTTGCGTGCACGTTTGGTTTGGAGCCCCGAGGGCTCGGGTGAGTTTTGGTTAGGCTTCGGGATGTTTTGAACTTAGAAAGAACTGTTGTTTTTGCTGTTTCAGGTGCACAGACGAAGTGTTCTTCGCGTTCGCGTTGCTTCACTCGCAAACGCATAGAGTAAAAGTGCACTGGGTCATTTTTTATATATGCGGATGCGTGGCCTTGGACGCGAACGCGAAGCACTGGGAGGAGACCCTTTGCGAACGCGGGTAGGATCAGGCGAACGTAGTGAGTTAATTGGGCCTGGGGCAGGGAGCCCATTTCTTCTATGCAAACGCATCACTTGGGCCGCGAACGCGACGACCTGTTGAATTAAAGCTTCACGAACGCGTCCGTATCACTACAAACGCGAAGGCCATTTGGGCTTGACTCTACGCGAACGCGGCAGGCCCATCGCGTGCAACCTGATCCCAGCAGTCCATCCTTATTACTCCTCAATATAAATCACCCTTATTCCTCCTCTTGCGGCGCGCAACCCGATCCCACATGTCCACCTTTCTTACTCCTTGTTGCGGCGTGCAACCCGCTCCCACTAGACAATCATCAGTCACACCATAAGTACAAGTGTTTCACAATTTAGCTCAAAACTTTCCATAATGTTTATGCGTCAAACCATTGTAAACGGGAAACAAAACAATTAGGGAAATTCACCAATTATTACTATACAGCGAAAGCAACCGAAATGTACCATGAAACATTGACAACCAACTCAACCATTAATGTACCACAATGAAACTAAGGAACAACTAATACTTTCAAATAAGTAAAGCAATTTCTAACAAAACAAGTAGACATGGAAGCATCAATAATCATGAAACAGTTAAGTCAGGAACATAATAAATTGGAAACGAGGAATGAAACATGCTAAACAGATAATTTGGTGGTGCATAGGTACTCTTCACCTCACCTATACTCCACACACATGAATTTTCACATAGCAATTAAGTCGGGGATTCCTAATCACTCAAGTAAATGTTAGACCAAACACTTACCTCAATCTGATGGCCAACTCAACGCTCAATTATTGCTTTTCCTTTAGAATTCACCTCCAACCCACTCGTATCTAATCATAATCAGTTCAATATCATTAATTATTGCTAAAGGAACTAACTTTAATGTAAAATAATGGTTTTTCTAAGTTTTCCCATCAAAAGACAAAAATCGACCCCGGACCCGCTTGGTTCAAACTCGAGGTTCGGACAAAAAACCATTTACCCATTCTCCATCGAGCCCGGATATACAATTGGTTTTGGAATCTGACCTCACTTTGAGGTCTAAATCCCCAAATTTCGAAATTCCTAAGTTCTACCCAAAAATTCCTAATTCTACCATGAAAATTCTAGATTCTCGGTTGAAATCTTGTGAAAAGTAGTAAGAGATTGACAGGAATTAATTAGGAATCACCTACGTATGATTTGGAGAAGTTTGGGTCTTTGGAAAACCGCCTATTGAGGTTTAGGGTTCGAAAGAGTTGCAGAATGGTTAAAAATCCCGTCCAAAATCGTTTTGAACAGCTGCAGTTATCGCAAATGCGATCACAGGTTCGCAAATGCGAACTCGCAAATGGGGCCTTTACTTCCCAAATGCAAAGCTTGCCCTGGCCTGCTGTCATCGCAAATGTGAACAGGTGTTCGCAAATGTGGCCACTATTCTAGTCGTAATTGCGACAATGAGCTTTGCAAATATGAACGTCCCCTTCCCAGCCTCTTGATCGTAAATGCGAAGAACTTTTGCAAATGCGACGTCCAAAGACCTGAAGCACACCAGAAAAAAATTTCTCAAGTCGAAAACACTTTGTGGCCTACCCAAAACTCACCCGAGCCCTCGGGGCTCTAAACCAAACATGCACGCAAGTCCAAAAATATCATACAGACTTGCTCGTGCGATCAAATCATCAAAATAACATCTAAAACTACGGATTTAGCATCAAAACTCATGATTTCCTCAAGAACATTTCAAATTTACTATCTTCTCAACCGGACGTCCGAATCACGACAAATAAACTCCGATTTCCACAAAATTTCACAGACATGAAATATATGTTATAACAAACCTGTACCGGGCTCCGGAAACAAAATACGAGCCTGATACCAACGAGTTCAAACATTAATTCTTTTCCTTAATTCTTTTATATTTCAGTTTAACAATTTTCATCAAAAATTCATTTCTTGAGCTAGGGACCTCGGAATTCGATTCCGGGCATACGCCCAAGTCCCATATTTTACTACGGACCTCCTGGAACCGTCAGAGCATGGGACCGGGTCTGTTTACTCAAAATGTTTACCAAAGTCAACTAAAAATCAACTTTAACTCTCAAAATTTATTATTTCACATATTTTCACATAAAGGCTTTCCGGATTCACGCCCGGACTGCACACGTAAATCGAGGTGAGTAAAAATAACATTTTCAAGGATAACAAGCCCGGAATGGGGTCTTAAATTATAAGATGACCTTTTCGGTCATCACAATCTCCACCTCTAAAATAAATGTCCGTCCTGGAACGGACATAGAAAAGTACCTGAACTAACGAACAAGTGGGGATATCTACTCTGCATGTCCGACTCGGACTCCCAAGTGGCTGCCTCAACAGGCTGACCTCACCACTACACTCGAACTGAAGGGTAACTCTTTGACCTCAACTAACGAACCTGCCAGTCTAAAATGGCTATCGACTCTTCCTCATAAGTCAAATCCTTGTCCAATTGGACAGAGCTGAAATCTAACACGTGGGACGGGTCACCATGATATTTCCGGAGCATAGACACATGGAATACCTGATGAACTGAGGATAACCCTAGAGGAAATGCAAGTCTATAAGCTACCTCCCCAATTTTCTCGAGAATCTCGAATGACCCGATATACCTAGCGCTCAACTTGACCTTCTTCCCGAATGTCATAACACCCTTTATGGGCGATACCCGATGTAATAATCTCTCTCCGACCATGAATTCCACATCACGAACTTTATGGTCGGCATAACTCTTTTGCTTGGACTGATCTGTACGAAGGCGATCTTGTATAATCTTGACCTTTTCCATGGCCTCCCGAACTAAGTTTGTACCTATAAACCGAGCCTCTCCTGGCTCAAACCATCCAACTGGCAATCTGCACCGTCTACCATATAATGCCTCATAGGGAGTCATCTGAATGCTCGACTAGAAGCTATTATTGTAGGCAAACTCCGCTAATGACAAGAACTGATCCCACGAACCTCCAAAGTCAATAACACAGGCGCAAAGCATGTCCTCCAAGATCCAAATAGTACGCTCGGACGACCCGTCTATCTGAGGATGGAACACTGTGATCAACTCAGCTCGTGTACCCAACTCACGCTGAAATGCCCTCCAAAAGTGCGAGGTAAACATCGTACCCCGATCAGAAATGATAGACACCGGCACACCGTGAAGACGAACGATCTCCCGAATGTATATCCCCGCTAACTGCTCCAAGGTATAAGTACTTGCTGCTGGAATGAAATGTGTTGATTTATTCAGCCTATCCGCAATAACAGGGAAGGTTGGGGTAATGAGGAGCTAGACGAAAAATTAGCAAATTTGGCGTCGAACTTCCTCTGAGTACGTGGGAGTTCAATAATGAAGTCCATAGTAATACACTCTCACTTCCACTCAGGAATCTCTATCTGCTGAAGCAAACCACCAGGTCTCTGATGCTCATACTTCACCTGTTGACAATTCAAGAAACGAGCCACATACGCAACAATATCCTTCTTCATCCTTCGCCACCAATAGTGCTGCCGCAGGTCCTGCTACATATTTGAAGCACCCGAGTGAATAGAATACTTAGAACTGTGAGCCTCCTCAAGGATCAACTCATGAATCCCATCAACATTAGGCACACACACTCTACCCTGCATCCTTAATACACTGTCATCTCCAACTGTAACATGCTTGGCACCACTGTGCCGGACTGTGTCCCTAAGGACCATCAAATGCGGGTCATCATCCTGCCGATCTATGATACTCTCAAATAAAGAAGACCGATCGACTGTACAAGCTAAAACACGGCTGGGAAAAATATCCAACCTTACGATTTGATTGGACAGATTCTGAATATCCGAAGCTAACAGTCTCTCACCGACTAGAATGAATGCAAGGCTGCCCATACCCACTGCCTTCCTACTCAATGCATTAGCCACCACATTGGCCTTCCCCGGAATAGTGACGTCATAGTCTTTCAATAACTCTAACCATCTTCTTTGCCTCAAGTAAATATCCTTTTTCTTGAACAAGTACTGAAGACTGCGATGATCCGTGAAAACCTCACACGGCACACCATAGAGATAGTGCCTCCAAATCTTCAAGGCATGAACAATGGCTGCCAACTCTAAGTCATGCACAAGATAATTCTTCCCGTGAACCTTCAACTATCGAGACGCATATGCAATCACCTTACCTTCCTGCGTCAATACAGTTCTGATCCCAACACGAGAGGCATCACAATATACTGTGAAAGATCCTGAACCTGATGGCAACACCAACACCAGTGTTGAAGTTAAGGCTATCTTATGCTTCTGAAAGCTCGCCTCACACTCGTCCGACCATTTGAATGGGGCACCCTTATGAGTCAACTTAGTCATTGGGCTGCTATAGATGAAAACCCCTCCACAAAACGACGGTAGTAACTTGCCAAACCCAAGAATCTCCTGATCTCTGTGGCTGAAGTGGGTCTAGGCCAGTTCTTGACTGCCTCTAACTTCTTAGGATCTACTTGAATACCTTCTGCTGATACGATATGACCCAAGAAAGCTACTGAATCCAACCAGAACTCGCACTTTGAAAATTTAGCATACAGATGGCTATCCTTCAGAGTCTGAAGAGCTATCCGGAGGTGTTACTCATGCTCCTCCCGACTGCGGGAGTATATTAGAATGTCATCAATGAACACAATTATGAAGGAATCCAGATAAGTCTTGAAAACTCGATTCATCAGGTCCATAAATGTTGCGGGGGCATTAGTCAAGCCGAAAGACATCACCGAAAATTCATAGTGCCCATACCTCGTCCGAAAGGATGTCTTAGGGACATCGGATGCCCTAATCTTCAACTGATGGTAGCCCGATCTCAAATCAATCTTTGAAAACACACTAGCACCTTGAAGCTGATCAAACAAATCATCAATTCTCGACAATGGATACTTATTCTTGATAGTAACTTTGTTCAACTGCCAGTAATCTATACACATCCTCATCGATCGATCCTTCTTCTTCACGAACAAAACTGGTGCACCCCAGGGCGAGAAACTAGTCCTAATGAAGTCCTTATAAGCAAGTCTTGCAACTGTTCTTTCAATTCTTTCAACTCAGGCGGGGCCATTCTATATGGAGGAATGGAAATGGGCTGAGTTCCCGGAGCCACATCAATGCAAAAATCAATATCCCTGTCGGGTGGCATCCCCGACAGGTCTGCACGAAATACCTCGGGAAACTCACGAACCACATGCACTAAGTTTACAGAAAGAGCCTTATCACTAGAATCATGGACATGAGCCAAATAAGCCAAACACCCCTTCTCGATCATGCAACGAGCCTTCGTATAAGAAATAACCCTACTTGAAGAATGACCTTGAGTTCCTTTCCCCTCTAGTCGGGGCAACCCCGACAAAGCTAAGGTCACTATCTTAGCGTGACAGTCCAAGATGGCATAATAAGGCGACAACCAATCCATACCCCATATGATATCAAAATCAACCATGTAAAGAAGCAAAAGGTCCACACTGGTTTCAAGACCCTCAATAACGAACACACACGAACGATACACACGATCTATAACAATGGCATCCCCTACGGGCGTAGACACATAAATAGGGACACTCAAGGAATCGCGGGGCACAACCAAATACGAAGAAAAATAAGATGACACATAAGAGTAAGTAGACCCCGGATCAAATAGAACTGAAGCATCTCTATTGCAAACTGAAATGGTACCTGTGATAACAGCATTGGAGGACTCCACCTCAGGTCTGTCCGAAAATGCATACAATCAGGGTTGGGCCCCACCACCCTGAACTGTGTCTTTGGGAAGACCTCTGACAGGCAGACCTCCACCTCTAACAATCTTATCCCTACCTCTGGCTACCTGACCCCTACCCCTGGCTGGATGGGCAGGTGGTGTGGCAACTGGTGCCGGAACTATAGCACAAGAACCCTGATACTGAGGCTGACTACCCGACAATCTCGGACATGCTCTCCGAATATGCCCATAATCACCACACTCAAAGCATCCATCTTGATACTGTGGCTGTGAAAACAGAGATTGGCCGTGGCGAACCATCTGACCACAATAGTAACTTTGAAGAGGAGGTGCTCTGATAGGAGCTGGTGGTGCACTATAGGCTGGTTGAGAAGAAGGAGGCATATAAAAACCACGACTCCTAGATGTACTATGAGATGTCTGAAGTGCTGAATGAAATGGCCTAGGAGGATGGCCTCTACCAAAAACACCTCTGCCTCCAGATGAGGCGCCGCTGAACACACATGAATGACGAAGTCTCTTATCTGACCCCTGACCTCCCAATCCAAGAACCATCTCCACTCGCCGGGCCACATTGGCCACATCCTAAAAAGTGATTTCACTCCCCGTCTCCTTAGCCATATGCAGTCTAATAGGCTGAGCAAGACCCTCAATAAACCTCCTCACTCTCTCTCTCTCTTTGGGGAGAAAAAGAATAGCATGTCGAGCCAAATCCACAAAGCGGGTATTCATACTGGGTAACCTTCATGCTCCCTTGCTGAAGACGCTCAAACTGACGACGATGCTCATCTCTAGTAGTAATAGGCAGAAATTTCTCTAGAAAAATATGTGACAATTGATCCCAAGTAAGAGCAGGTGACCCAGCTGGTCTATCAACAGATAATCCCTCCCCCATTTCTTGGCGGACTCGTCATCTAAAAAGCAGCAAAATTGACCCCATTGGTCTCCAAATTACCCATGTTCTGAAGAACCTCATGACATCTATCAGGGTATTCCTGGGGATCCTCGGCAGTGGCACTACTGAAATGAATAGGGAAAAGCTTGATAAACCTGCCCAGTCTCCACAAAGCATCAGAGGACATAGCCGTCCCATCAATAAGCGGTGCTGCAGCAACTGGATGAACTACCCTAACTGGATTGGCTGCTGGGGTCTGAATCTGTGGAGTTATCAGCTCAGGAGTGTGTCTAGAAGGAGTCTGGACTCCTCCTCCATCCTGAGATACGGCTGCTGCCACAGGGAATGGGCCTTTCTGGGCTACACTCTCCATAAGGCCCACTAGTCGGACCAAGGCATCCTGAAGCACAGGGGTAGCAATAAACCCCTCTGGGACCTGAGCTGGTCCCGCAGGAACGGTCTGAGCTGGAGTCCCCCTTATCAAGCTCTACTTGGGACTCCGCAGCTGGAGTTGCTGCCTGAGCACTGGGCTGAGTCCTGCCCCTGCCTCGCCCTCTGGCACGGCCTTGGCCTCTGCCCCTTGTAGGAGCTACTGCTGCTGGATCCGATTGCTGGTCAGCGGAAGAAGAGGTACATGTTCTCACCATCTGTGAGAGAATATGAATAGAAGAGTTTAATCAGTATTGGGATAACAAGAATCACACGACAGAGTTGAAATAAAGTGAAATTGTTCCTAACTTTATAGCCTCTGAGAGATAAGTACAGACGTCTCCACACCGATCCCTCAGACTCTATTAAGCTTGTCCATAATTGTGAGACCTAAGCAACCTAGAGCTCCGATACCAACTTGTCACGACCCAAATTCCCAACTGTCGGGATTGTGATGGCGCCTAACATCATACTCGCTAGGCAAGCCAATGTTAGAGTTTAACTAACCGTTTTATTTTAAAATTAATTAAATATAAGTAGATAGTTTAAAATAATGCGACAACAATGTGGAATTTAAATAAATATAACTTAACTCTGAACTATTACTATCACCCAGAACTGGTGTCAGAATCCACGAACGTACTAAGAATAACTAAAAATAATGGTTTGAAAGGAAAGTACATCTGTCTCGAAAGAAAATAAAATAGGAATAAAGAACATAGAAGGGGACGCCAATGCCTGCGGACGCTTGGCGGACTACCTTGAGTCTCCTGTATGAATGTCTGCAATCGACCTCTCCATCAGCCACAATCAACTCCAAAATCGGCACAAGAAATGCATAGTGCAATATCAGTACAACCGACCCCATGTACTGATAAGTGCCGAGCCTAACCTCGACGAGGTAGTGACGAGGCTATGGCGGGGCGTTTATAATATAACCCGTAACAATTTATAATAAAGCCAAAAACGAAATACTAGACGGAATGAACGGTAACTTGCAGTAAATAAATAAGAACCCCGTTAACTTGCCAATACTCAGCTATAACCAATCCTTAAGAAAGTCTCAATATTTCAGAATGAAATTTCAGTATAAACAACACAATTAAATATTCAAATGATATGGCACGCATCCCAATCCCACCATATAAACAATAACAATATGAACATTCACCCTAATTCCTCCTTGTTGCTGCGTGCAACACGATCCCACCAGTCCACCCTTTTTACTCCTCAATATAAATTACCCTTATTCCTCATGTTGCGGCGTGCAACCCGATCCCACTTGTCCACCCTTATTACTCCTTGTTGCGGCGTGCATCCCGCTCCCACCAGACAATCATCAGTCACACCATAAGTACAAGTGTTTCACAATTTAGCTTAGAACTTTCCACAATATTTATGCCTCAACTATTGTAAACGGGAAACAAAACAATTAGGGAACTTCAACAATTATTACTACACAGCGAAACCAACCGGAATGTACCATGAAACACTGACAACCAGCTCAACCATTAATGTACCATAATGAAACTAAGGAACAACTAATACTTTCAAATAAGTAAAACAATATCTAACAAAACAAGTAGACATGCAAGCATCAATAATCACGAAACAGTTAAGTCGTGAACATAATAAATTGGAAATGGGGAAGGTAACATGCTAAACAGATAATTTGGTGGCGCATAGGTACTCGTCACCTCACCTATACACCACACACATGAATTTTCACATAGTAATTAAGTCGGGTATTCCTAATCCTTCAAGTAAAGGTTAGACCAAACACTTACCTCAATCCGACGACCAACTCTGTGATGACCCAAAGGGTCATTTTAAGAATTAAGACACTATTCCAGGCTCGTTAGCCTTAAAAAGACTAATTTTAATCACTTCGATTTGCGTGCGCAGTCCGCTAATGAACCGGAAAGCTTTTATGTGAAAATATGAGAAATAATAATTTTTAGAGTTAAAATTTGGTTTTAGTTGACTTTGGTCAACATTTTTTGTAAACGGACCCAGATTTGTGTTTCGACGATCCTGGGAGGTCCGCAATAAAATATGGGACTCGGGCGTATGCCCAGAATTGAATTCCGAAGTCCCTAGCCCTAGCAAACAATTTTTGAAGAAAATTGTTGTGCTGGTAATTACAAGAAATAAAGAAATGAAATAATAGGTGAAATTATTGGTATCGGGCCCGTATTTTGGTTCTGAAGCTCGGAACAAGTGTTATGATATTTAAGTCTTATATGTGAAATTTGATGAGAATCAGAGTTGGCTTGACGTGATTCGGACGTCTGGTTGAAAAGTTAGAAATTTGAGTGTTCTTGAGGAAATCTTGAGTTTTGGGGTTAAATTTTTAGTTTTGATGTTATTTTGATGATTTTATCGCAGGAGCAAGTCCGTATGATGTTTTTAGACTTGCGTGCATGTTTTGTTTGGAGCCTCGAGGGCTTGGGTGAGTTTCGGGTAGGTTACGGATTGTTTAGACTTAGAAATATTTTTACACAGCTGATATCTGGTATGGCAGGCCTCTGATCTCGCATTTGCGAACACCTGGGCCAGCCTAAGATCTCGCAAATGCAAGATTTCTGGCTGCAATTGCGAGGTACCCTGTGTCGCAAATGCGACAAATTCATCGCATTTGCGATGACTACCAAAATTCAGAGGGTTCGCAAATGCGAGACCCGCAACCTGTTAAAACAGATTTTAGACTGGATTTTCACCTCCTTTTCAATTCTCTCAAATCCTAAACCTCCGTAGGCGATTTTCTAAAGACCCAAACTTCTCCAAATCATTGGTAAGTGATTTCTAACTAATTCCTTTCAACCCTTAACAAGTTTTTACAAGATTTCAACCAAAAATGTAGAGTTTTCATGGTAAAAATTGGGGTTTTGGGTAGAACTTAGGAATTTCAAAATTTGAGAATTTAGACCTTGAATTGAGGTCGGATTCCAAAACCAATTGTAAATCCGGGCTCGGGGGAGAATGGTTAAACGGATTTTGGTCCGAACCTCGAGTTTAGACCAAGCGGGATCGGGGTCGATTTTCATATTTTGTTGGGAAAACTTAGGAAAGCCATGATTTTGTATTAAATTTAGCACCTTTAGTACAAATTAATGATGTTAAACCAATTATGATTAGATACGAGTGAGTTGAAGGCCAATTCTAAAGGAAAAGCAGTGCTTGAGCAGTGAGTGGCCTGCGAAATTCGAGGTAAGTGTAGTATCTAACCTTAGCTTGAGGGAATAGGTATTGTGTGACTACTTGTTACCTGTTTGTTTGCGAAATCCAATGTTTAGGTGAGGTGACGAGTACCTATACATTGTGGTCAGCTCAAATCATGCGAGTGAAAGTGAATATCTTGTTATTTTGGTTGTTTTAAAGCCTATTACTTATGATTATCGTTGTTATTGAAATGTTGGAAAGTTAGTATCCGGTTCCACCAAGATGGACAATATTGAGAGTATTGTTTTGAGATTTAAACGATACATAATGATAAAAGCTATGATGAAATACTGATTTCTTGTGAAATCCCTCTTTGTATGCTGTTATTGATTCTGTTGATTGGTGAGGAAGAGAGTAAAAGCACGAAAGGTGATGCCATGCCATTATTCATATTCATTACATGGTGATGATGAGAGTAAAAGAACAAAGGGTGATTCCGTGCCATTATTTATAATTATTGCATTTTATTTATTGTTTGGTGAGAATGTGAGTAAAAGCACGAAGGGTGATGCCGTGCCATTACTCATATTCATTACATGGTGAGGATGAGAGTAAAAGTACAAAGGGTGATGCTGTGCCATTATTCATATTCATTGCATTTTATTTATTGTGGTGAGGAAGAGAGTAAAAGCACGAAGGGTGATGCCGTGCCATTATTCATATTCATTACATGGTGAAGATGAGAGTAAAAGCACGAAGGGTGATGCCGTGCCATTATTCATATTCATTACATGGTGAGGATGAGAGTAAAAGCACGAAGGGTGATGTCGTGGCATTATTCATATTCATTGCATTTTATTTATTGATTGGCGAGGAAGAGAGTAAAAGCACGAAGGGTGATGCCGTTCCATTATTCATATTTATTACATGGTTAGGATGAGAGTAAAAGCACGAAGGGTGATGCCATGATATTATTCATATTCATTGCATTTTATTTATTGATTGGCGAGGAAGAGAGTAAAAGCACGAAGGGTGATGCCATGATATTATTCATATTCATTGCATTTTATTTATTGATTGGCGAGGAAGAGAGTAAAAGCACGAAGGGTGATGCCGTGCAATTATTCATATTCATTACATCGTGAGGATGAGAGCAAAAGCATGAAGGGTGATGCCGTGCCATTATTCATATTCATTACATGGTGAGGATGAGAGTAAAATCACGAAGGGTGATGCCGTGCCATTATTCATATTCATTACATGGTGAGGATGAGAGTAAAAGCACGAAGGGTGATGCCGTGCCATTATTCATATTCATTGCACTTTATTTACTGTTTGGTGAGGCTGAGAGTAAAAGTACGAAGGGTGATGCCGTACAACTTCCATTTCTACTTTAATTGCTCAATTTAGTTAGTTTATCATTGTTTATATCTGTCTTTTGTTGTTCCAATCCTTGTGATAAGATTCCCCACAGCATGACCCCTTCCCATTGTTTGTTATTGTTAAATTCCTTACTTGCTGTTATTTCTGCTAGCACGTTTATATATGTCCAGGTTTTATGTGATGTCCTGTCCTAGACTCGTCACTATTTCGTCGAGGTTAGGCTTGACACTTACTCAGTACATGTGGGCGGTTGTATTGATACTACACTCTGCACTTCTTGTGCAGATCCAGGTACCGGAGAGCTAGGTGAAAGTAGTAGTTGAGCATTCACACGGAGACACGAGGTAGTTCTGCTGGCGTTCGCAGATTCCTGGAGTCTTCTCTATATTATTTAGATTACTATTTTATTTGATTCAAAACAGTTATACATTATTTCTTTGAGCCAAATACTTGTAGTATTCGTTAGTAGTTCGTGAATTGTGACACCAAATCCTTGGGTAGTTAGATATTAATAGTCGTTCGAGTTTCGTTATATTACTTCACCTATTATGCTGGATTCGTTTATGGGATGATATTGAAATTGCGTTATATTTTATTTATTTTAAATGTGGAAATCCCTCTAACATTGGCTTTCCTAGCTAGTGTGGTGTTAGGCGCCATCACGATCCCTAGGGTTGGGAATTTGGGTCATGACAAGTTGCTATCAGAGCACTAGGTTGCCTAGGTCTCACAATTCACGAACAAGCTTAATAGAGTCTGAAGGATCAGTACAGAGACGTCTGTGCTTATCTCTCAGTGGCTATAAAGTTAGGAAAAGTTCCACTTCTATTCTACTCTATCGTGTGAATTTATTCTATCACTAATGATTGAAATCGTCTATTTTTGTCCTCTAGCAAATCTCGACAACACGCAATGCATCTTCAAGAAACCAAGAAATGCAGCCCCAATGACAGCTACGATTAGGGAAGAGACAGAAGCAGAGCTCAGTCTAGAGCTCGAACATCAACACCTATTGTAAAGCCTCAAATGGATCTAGACGTGGAGGTTCTAGCTCAGTAGGTACATGTTGGACTAGTTCAGATTCCAGAAGGATATATGACTACTCCAGTGTTGCAGGATGCACTAGTTCGTTTATTGATGTTAGACAAGTTTACTAAACTATTTCCACTCCATTTAAATGGTACATCTTTTGAGGACCCATATGATTTTCTTGACCACTGCTATGAAGTATTGCAGAACATGGGAATAAGTAGAAAGCAACGGGATTGATTTATATGAGCTGTAAAGTTTAACATTTTGGGTTATCAGACATTGTGACCTATGACTTCGTGCCAAGTGGGGAAGTCCACTGTCAAGGAATAAATTGCTGGGTCATGTGTTATATCGGTTTTGTCCTGGAATGTATAAGGCCTGAGATTTTACAAGAGATAAAGCTGGGACTTGCGGTATGTCCGCCTCCTTAATAACACTATACCTCAGTACCAAAGGAGTTATATAACCACCTTTAAATCTACAGAAGGTCTACTCAGCGTGGAAGTCACGGTTGTGGATTTTGGGGGTGCTCCAGAGGGAGTACAGTGGTTGACGAGCTTCTAGGATATATGGTTCGTGCCAAGATTTATCTGTATAGAGCTCTACTTTTGGGATCATTGTTCGTCAATAGGGATAAGAGTTACCCCAAAGAATAACGAAGAGTATATGAATAAATATGGTAGCTCAGCAGTGTTGAGTCAACGTAGTAAAAGAAGAAATTGGCTGCCGCTGTTTGTGGCAAGCCTACGAAAAGGATCAACTACTCGACTCAGTTCACATAAATGATTTTGAAAGAGTTTGTTTCTCGGACTCTCCATAATGCGTGGCGCATAGGGTTTGAACGATTGCGTAAAGTCACCATGACGGTGTCAGAATATGCCATCAGGCTCGATAAGTTAGCCCTTCATACTCCTACTTCGGTTCATATAGCCAGAGAGCAAGTCCACAGACTCATTAAAGGACTCAATTATGATCGTAAAAGAAATAAAAAATTGTCCAACTCAGTAGGTTGATTCTTTATTTCGGCTAGTGGCAAAAATTGTCTTTGACTTGGGAGAGTTATATTTCATTAGAGCACTCAGGTTACGTGTCCCATTGCAGTTACAACTCAACTTACATTTTCAACTAGGGGAAAGGGATCGGGATGTCGAAGGTGGAGGCTAGACTCCTAGAGATGGAGACCCAGCCTATTGATATATTTTTTATGGTATGGTTGAGGTCGTTACATCAAATGGTATCATTACAAGTACAATTTCTAGTTATTATAAAGTGACAAGTTCCTTAACTTGATTCGGTTATGAGTATCTAAGAAAGTCCTCCTAATATGCTCCACTCATGGGTGAGCTTCGTAACCCTGAAATCTACTTATATGAATACGTGTATTGAGAAATTCTATGGAGATAGCCATGCCTATCATTACGTGTTATAATTTTGTTTAACGGAAAATATTTAATAGAAGAAAAGGGAATGTTTCGAGTGGCATGATGTGCATATTACTTGTGATTCAGAACTGAGGGCGAGATCCTCGCATTTTAATATGATTTGGTATGTTTAAATCGGGCTATGAGCCATGGTGGAAGTTATATAAGGACGAGATCCTTGTGATGAAAATTCTTTCTTGTGAAATTAAAAATTTTACTATAGTACCAATAGGGAGTCACGCCTGTTAGGTTTATTTGAATTTTTTTGTATAAAATTTATTTGTGCATATTTTGCCAAATCCGTGTTATAATTATTGATCTTTTACTAGTGGGTGGGTGCCCGCCCACGTAGCATTAAATGAGACACGTTAATTCGGGTAAATAAATATGAGGTCTTCATGCATCGCATCTTGTTATCAGTATTGTGAAGGGTTGAAAGGGGATTATTGTTATGTGAAGTTATTTGGTGATTCTGCAAGTGATTATGAACAACTATTAAGATCATACTGAACCAAAAGGGTGTCCCCTTCGAATGGTCAGACGAGTGTGGGTTGAACTTTTAGAAACTCAAGATTTGCCTTGACTTCAGCACCAGTGTTGGTGTTACCATCAAGTTCGGGATCCTTCACGGATCATCGCAGTCTCCAGTACTTATTAAAGAAAAAGGATCTTAACTTGAGGCAGAGGAGATGGTTAGAGTTATTGAAGGATTATGATGTCACCATATTGTATCATCCGGGGAAGGCCAACGTGGTAGCCGATGCATTGAGTAGGAAGGCGGTGAGTATGGTCAGCTTGCATTTATTTCGGTTGGTGAGAGACCATTAGCTTCAGATATTCAGACTTCGGCTAATCAGTTCATGAGATTGGATATTTCGCCCAGCAGTGTTTTAGCTTGCACAGTCGCTTGGTCTTCTTTAATTGAGCGTATCAGAGATCGGCAGGATGATGACCCGCATTTGATGGTCCTTAGGGACACATCTCGGCACGGTGGTGCCAAGAAGGTTACAGTTGGAGATGACTATCTATTGAGGATGCAGAGTCGTATATGTGTGCCTAATGTTGATGGCCTTCGTGAGTTGATACTTGATGAGGCTCACAGTTCTAAGTATTCTATTCACCCAGGTGCATCCAAAATGTACCAGGACCTTCGACAACACCATTGGTGGATAAGGATGAAAAAGGACATTGTTGCTTATGTGGCTCATTGTTTGAATTGCCAGCAGGTAAAGTATGAACATCAAAGACTCGATGGTTTGCTTCAGCAGATAGATATTCCTGAGTGGAAGTGGGAGCGTATCACTATGGATTTCATCGTTGGACTCCCATGGACTCAGAGGAAGTTCGACGCCATTTGGGTTATTGTGGACATGATGACTAAATCAGCACATTTTATTCAAGTGGCAAGTACTTACACTTTAGAGCGGTTGACAGAGATATACATTCGAGAGATTTTTCGCCTTCATAGTGTGCCCGTGTCTATCATTTTTGACCGGGGTACGCAGTTTACCTCGCACTTTTGGAGGGAAGTTCAGCGTGAGTTGGGTACCCTAGTTGAGTTGAGCACAACATTCCATCCTCAGACGGACGGGCAGTACGAGCGTACTATTCTGATTTTAGAGGATATACTCTGCGCTTGTGTTATTGACTTTGGAGGTTCTTGGGATCAATTCTTGCTGTTAGCAGAGTTTTCCTACAATAATAGCTACTAGTCGAGCATTCAGATGGCTCCCTATGAGGCATTATATGGTAGAAGGTGTAGATCGCCAGTTGGATGGTTTGAGCCGAGAGACGCCCAGTTAATGGGTACAAACTTAGTTCAAGAGGCCTTAGATAAGGTCAAGATTATATAAGAGCGACTTCGTGCAGCTCAGACCAGGCAAAAGAGTTATGCCGACCGTAAGAATCGTGATGTAGCATTCATGGTTGGAGAGAGAGTATTACTTCGAGTATCGACCATGAAGGGTGTTATGAGATTTGGGAAGAAGGGCAAGTTGAGCCCTAGGTATATCGGGCCTTTCGAGATTCTCGAGAAAGTGGGGGAGGTACCTTATAGGCTTGTGTTGCCTCTAGGGTTATCCTCAGTTCATCCGGTATTCCATGTGTCTATGCTCTGGAAATATCATGGTGACCCGTCCCACGTGTTAGATTTCAGTTCGGTCCAATTGGACAAAGATTTGACTTATGAGGAGGAGCCACTGGCCATTTTAGACTAGCAAGTTCTTCAATTGAGTTCAAAAAGTTATCCTTCAGTTTGAGTGTAGTGGTGAGGTCACCCTGTTGAGGCAGCCACTTGGGAGTCCGAGTCGGACATGCAGAGTAGATATCCCCACTTGTTTGCCAATTTAGGTAATTTTTTATGTCCGTACGAAGACGAATGTTTAAGACACTATTCCAGGCTCGTTGGCCTTAAAAATACTAATTTTAATCACCTCAATTTGCATGCGCATTCCGGGCGTGAAACCAGAAAGCTTTTATGTGAAAATATGAGAAATAGTAATTTTTAGAGTTAAAATTTGGTTTTAGTTGACTTTGGTCAAAATTTTGAGTAAACGGGCCCGAATCTGTGTTCTAAAGATCCCGGGAGGTCCGCAGTAAAATATGGGGCTCGGGCGTATGCCCGAAATTGAATTCGGAGGTCCCTAGCCTTAGAAAATAATTTTTGAAGAAAATTGTTGTGCTGGTAATTCAAGAAATAAAGAAATGAAATAATAGGTGAAATTGTTGGTATCGGGCCCGTGTTTTGGTTTCGGAGCCCGGAACAAGTTTGTTATGCTATTTAAGCCCTATCTGTGAAATTTGATGAGAATCGGAGTTGGTTTGACGTGATTCGGACGTCCGGTTGAAAAGTTAGAAATTTGAGTATTCTTGGGGAAATCTTGAGTTTTGGGGTTAAATTTGTAGTTTTTGATGTTATATTGACGATTTGATCGCACAAGCAAGTGCGTATGATGTTTTTAAACTTGCGTGCATGTTGGTTTGGAGCCCCGAGGGCTCGGGTAAGTTTTGGGTAGGCTACTGAGTGTTTAGACTTAGAAAACTTTTTACACAACTGATATATGGTGTGGCAGGCCTCTGATCTCGCATTTGCGAGATCAGGCTTCACATTTACGAAGTCCTGGGCCAGCCTTAGATCTCGCAAATGCGAGATTTCTGGCCGCAATTGCGAGGAACCCTATGTCGCAAATGCAACAAATTCATCGCATTTGCGATAACTGCCAAAATTTGAAGGGTTCACAAATGCGAACCCCTGTTCGCAAATGCGAGACCCGCAACCCGTTAAAACAAATTTTAGACAGGATTTTAACCTTTTTTTCAATTCTCTCAAACCCTAAACCTCCATAGGCGATTTTCCAAAGACCCAAACTTCTCCAAATCATTGGTAAGTTATCTCTAACTAATTCCTTTCAATCTTAACAACTTTTAACAAGATTTTAACCAAAAATCTAGAGTTTTCATGGTAAAAATTAGGGTTTTTGGGTAGAACTTAGGAATTTCAAAATTTGGGAATTTAGACCTCGAATTGAGGTCGGATTCCAAAACCAATTGTATATCCGGGCTCGGGGGAGAATGGGTAAACGGGTTTTGGTCCGAACCTCGAGTTTAGACCAAGCGGGCTCGGGGTCGATTTTCATATTTTGTTGGGAAAACTTAGGAAAGCCATGATTTTGTATTAATGTTAGCACCTTTAGCATAAATTAATGATGTTAAACCAATTATGATGAGATATAAGTGAGTTGAAGGCCAATTCTAAAAGAAAAGCAGTGATTTAGCAGTGAGTGGCCTGCGAATTCGAGGTAAGTGTTGTGTCTAACCTTAGATTGAGGGAAAAGGTATTGTGTGACTACTTGTTACCTGTTTGTTTCCTAAATCCAAGTTTTAGGTGAGGTGACGAGTAGCTATACATTGTGGTCAGGTCACAACATGCGAGTGAAAGTGAATATCTTGTTATTTTGGTTGTTGTAAATCCTATTACTTATGATTATCATTGTTATTGAAATGTTGGAAAGTTAGTATCCAAGTCCACCAAGATGGACAATATTGTGAGTATTGTGTTGAGATTTAAATGATACATGATGATAAAAGCTATGATGAAATACTGATTTCTTGTGAAATCCCTCTTTGTATGTCGTTATTGATTCTGTGATTGGTGAGGGAGAGAGTAAAAGCACGAAGGGTGATGCCGTGCCATTATTTATATTCAGTACATGGTGAGGATGAGAGTAAAGCACGAAGGGTGATACCGTGCCATTATTCATATTTATTGCATTTTATTTATTGATTGGCGAGGAAGAGAGTAAAAGCACGAAGGGTGATGCTGTGCCATTATTCATATTCATTACATGGTGAGGATGACAGTAAAAGCACGAAGGGTGATGCCGTGCCATTATTCATATTCATTGCATTTTATTTATTGTTTGGTAGGATTAGAGTAAAAGCACGAAGGGTTATGACGTGCCATTATTCATATTCATTACATGGTGAGGATTAGAGTAAAAACACGAAGGATGATGCCGTGCCATTATTCATATTCATTGCATTTTATTTTGTTTGGTGAGGATGAGAGTAAAAGCACGAAGGGTGATGTCGTGCCATTATTCATATACTTGTAGTATTCGTTAGTAGTTCGTGAATTGTGACACCAAATCCTTGGGTAGTTAGATATTAATAGTAGTTCGAGTTTCGTTATATTATTTCACCTATTATGTTGGATTCGTTTATGGGATGATATTGAACTTGTGTTATATTTTATTTATTTTAAATGTGGAAATCCCTCTAACATTGGCTTGCCTAGCAAGTGTGGTGTTAGGCGCAATCACGATCCGGAGGGTTTGGAATTTGGGTCGTGACAGACTCAACGCTCAATTATTGATTTTCCTTTAGAATTAACCCCCAACCCACTCGTATCTAATCATAACCAGTTCAATATCATTAATTATTGTTAAAGGAACTAACTTTAACGTAAAATTATGATTTTCCTAAGTTTTCCCATCAAAAGTCAAAAATCGACCCCGAGCCCGCTTGGTCCGAACTCGAGGTTCGGACCAAAATCCGTTTACCCATTCTCCCCCGAGCCCGGATATACAATTGGTTTTGGAATCCGACCTCAATTTGAGGTCTAATTCCCCAAATTCTGAAATTCCTAAGTTCTACCAAAAAATTCCTAATTCTACCATGAAAATTCTAGATTCTAGGTTGAAATCTTGTAAAAAGTAGTAAGAGATTGAAAGGAATTAGTTAGGAATCACTTACCTATGATTTGGAGAAGTTTAGGTCTTTGAAAAATCGCCTATGGAGGTTTAGGGTTCGAAAGAGTTGAAGAATGGGTGAAAAATTCCGTCCAAAATCGTTTTGAACAGCTGCAGTTATCGCAAATGTGATCACAGGTTCGCAAATGCGAACTCGCAAATGCGGCCTTTACTTCGCAAATGCGAAGCTTGTCCTGGCCTGCTGTCATCGCAAATGCGAACATGTGTTCTCATATGTGGCAACTGTTCTAGTCGCAATTGCGACAATGAGCTTCGCAAATGCGAAGGTCCCCTTCCCAGCCTTTTGATCGCAAATGTGAAGAACTTTTACAAATGCGATGCTCGCATTTGCGAGCCAGACTTCTCAAATGCGACGTTTACAGGCCTGAAGCACACCAGCAAATCTCAAGTCCAAAACACTTTGTGGCCTACCCAAAACTCACTTGAGCCCTCGGGGCTCTAAATCAAACATGCACACAAGTCTAAAAACATCATACAAAGTTGCTAGTGCGCTTAAATCATCAAAATAACATCTAAAACTACAGATTTAGCATCAAAACTCATGATTTCCTCAAGAACATTTCAAATTTACTATCTTCTCAACCGGACGTCCGAATCACGTCAAATAAACTCTGATTTCCACAAAATTTCACAGACATGACATATATGTTACATCAAACCTGTACCGGGCTCCGAAACCAAAATACAGGCCCGATACCAACAGTTTCAAACATTAATTCTTTTCTTTAATTCCTTTAAATTTTAGTTTAACAATTTTCATCAAAAATTCATTTCTTGAGATAGGGACCTCGGAATTCGATTCCGGGTATACTCCCAAGTCCCATATTTTACTGCAGACCTTCCGGGACTGTCGGAACACGGTTCCAGGTCCTTTTACTCAAAACGTTGACCAAAATCAACTAAAAATCAACTTTAACTCTCAGAATTTATTATTTCACATATTTTCACATAAAGGCTCTCTAGATTCATGCCCGGACTGTGCGCACAAATCAAAGCGAGTAAAAATAATATTTTCAAGGCTAACAAGCCCGGAATGGAGTCTTAAATTATAAGATGACCTTTTGGGTTATCACAACTTGTAACAACCCGGCCAGTCGTTTTAAAAATTTAAGCTCCGTTCGGAGGTATAAGGCCTTGAGCAGCTTCATATTATGTGTATCTACGTGCATGCATGGCTGGATTCAGTTACCGGGTGATTCAGAATCGAATTGGAAGAAGGATTCTAGTTTTGGAAGCTTAAGCGGTGAAATTTGACCGAAATTTGACTTTTTGGTGTAAACGGCTTCGGAATAAGTTTTGGACGATGTTAGCAGCTTCATATGGTGATTTTGGACTTAGGCGTGCGTCCGGATTCGGATTTGGAGGTCCGTAGGGTAATTTGAGGCATTTCGGCGAAAGTAGGAAAAGTTGAAGTTTGGAAATGGAGAAGTTTGACCAATAGTTGACTTTTATGATACCGGGGTCGGAATGCGATTCCGAGAGTTGGAACATCTCCGTTATTTAAATTGGGACTTGTCTGCAAAGTTTGGCGTCATTCCGGGTTGAATCGATATGTTTCAACACGAGTTTTAGAAGTTGAAAGATTAAAAGTTCCTAAGCTCGATTCATGGTGCGATTTGTAGTTTCGTCTTTGTTTGATGTGGTTTAAGGCGTCGAGTGGGTCCGTATTAGGTTATTGAACTCATTGGTATGTTCGGACGGGGTTCCGAGGGGCTCAGGTGAGTTTCAGATAGGTTTGGATTGTGTTGCGCTCGTTTTTGATGTTTCAGCGTCGTTTCTTCAAGCATAAATGGTATCATATTAAAAAAATGAGCTCCAATTTATGTTTTGATTTAAATATTAGATCTGTATCATAATTACGGAGCTATAGCAAAAAGAATCGTTGAATTTGGACATCGTTTGAGGAAGTTATGCTCATTTTAGTGTCGGAGAAGAGAGCTGGTGCTGGTGCTTCGCAGATGCGAAGTTGGATCCGCATTTGCGGAGTCGCGGGTGCGAAAAATGGTCCGGAAATGCGGAAATGACAGCTGGAAATGCGCAGGTGCGGATATTTTTGTTGCAAATGCGAAAACCTCTGAGTATAAAAAAAATCACACCGCGTCATTTTAGTATTATGAGCATATCTTGAGTTCTAAAGCTCCGATTGAAGTGATTTTCGCTGTGTTCTTCTCGTCTTTTCATGAGGGTTAGTAAATAAGTATAATTTTTGTATTTTAATATCGTTACAGAAGTTCATTTTTTGAGTTAATCCATGTTTTGATTGGAGAATTGGGGGTTTTTATCCAAAACTTTTCTAAAGAGAATAATTGGGTTTGAAAATCGATTTGGTATCGAGATTTTATGAAATTAGTATGGTTAGACTCGTAATTGAATGGGTATTCGGATTTTTGTAAATTTTGTCAGGTTTCGAGGTGTGGGACCGGGGTCGACTTTTGGGTCGATTTCTAGATTTTTGTAAAGATTGAGACTTTATGATCCGGAATAGTCCCTTACGAGTTTTATTTGTGTTTTGAAGTTATTTTGATTAGATTTGAGCCGTCAGGAGGTCTTTTCACCCGAGAAGTTCATTTTAGAGTACCGCGTTATCTTCTTTGAGGTAAGTATCTTGCCTAACCTTGTGTGGGGGAGATTACTCCTTAGGATTTGAGTCTTCTATGTTGATTGTAGTCCGTGTGCGCGAAGTGATGAGTGCGTGCTCAGACTTATTTGTGAAAAGTTGGCCTTTTAGGAATCTTAGGTCCTTATATTCACTGAGTATGAATTTGTTCTTGACATGACTAAGTTCCTAATTTCTAGTTTAATCTTTACTTGCATAAATTAGAATTTATTGCTTTTCGATTCACTTTTATTTCCTATTTGACTCCTAATTGACTCAACTGAAGATTTTATCCCTTTTAATCATGCTATATCTTCATAATTTCTTATCTTTAATTGTAATTTTTATCACCACCCTATAATTGTTTAGTCTTAATTAAGTTATGGTTACCTTCTTGCTGCTTACCCTTGAGTGAAATTGTTGGATATCCTCCAAATTTGCTCAACCTTAAAGGTAGTTTAGATATCGTATATCTTAGTTGACTTTCCCTTATATGGAATTACCGGACTCGTGTTAATTTCTTGTTGTTGAGCCGTGCAATTGGGTACGACTGTTACATAACATTTTCTTCCTTGTTGAGCTGTCCTTATTATGCGTAGTATTCTTTATTATGCTTATTCCTTGTGAATTAGCCTTGCCTCTTCTTGTGATCGGAGGTTCTTGAGTTGATGTATTTACCGTATCTTGTATTATTGTCATTGTTGTTGTGTACTTGTTGTGGTGATGCACAAGGTTTCTGCCGTGTGGTTATGGTTATTGTGATGCATGAGGTTTCTGCCGTGCGATTGTTGATATGGAAATTTGCACGAGGTTTTTGACGTGCCGTATTTTCTATTGATATTGCACATGCGGCATGACATGGCGGGATATGTATATATGGGTTGTGCATGTGGCGAGACAAGGTGGGAACATTATTGTGCACGTGTGGTGAGACAAGGCGGGCATTCACTGTACTATTGCACACGTGGCGAGACAAGGTGGGCTATGTTAGAGATTATTTGTGATACTAGTGTTGGCCTGGGGGCATTCTTTGTTGTTGATATTGTGTAATGGTACACTTACTGTGTGAGTTTATTCGTCAGGAAATTTCTGAGAAAACATTGTACGTGTTGCCCCTTTTTTCCTTCCTGATGCTTATTGGCTGTTAAATTATGTTAGGGCACCTGCACAAGCATACACGCAGTTAAGCACTATCCTTGGATTAAGGGTGGGTTCCTTGTTGTCGTCTAGTATAGATACTCTTGTTGTAATTACCATATGTGTGGAATGACCCCAATTGGCACGTGAGTCATCCGTGCAGTTATTACCTGAAATGAGGGCACAAGATGCCGATGTTAGGGTTCAGATACTAGGACCCTTGAGTGGTGATTTTTTCGAGGTCCGGTATTTCGTGGAGATGACTAAGAACGTGATGTAAAAGTAGTTGAAATTGTTGAGTCATTTCTTGTCCTTGTTGCATATTCACATTCTGGCTTTAGTTGTGTTCCATTTACTCTTTCGTGTTATTTTTACGATTTTTCGTTGTTACTTGTTATCCTTTTTCTCATTGAACTTACTGTACTGTTAGCCATATTGTGAAGCGCGTACATAAATGTTATAATCCGTTGTCCTATGCTTATGCTTGATCCATTTATTAGATCAGTGGGTGTCTTGACTAGTCCTCGTCACTACTTCACCGAGGTTAGTCTTGATACTTTGTGGGCACTGCCGTGGTGTGCTCTACACTTCTACACATTTTTTGTGCAGATTCCAGGTTTTGCATAGCCGGTCGATCGATAGCTAGCAGCACGGTTGCAGTTGTGGAGACTCAAGGTAAAACCTCTACAACATTCGCGGGTTTCGGAGTCACCATCTTATTTTGTTCATACAATGTTGTACTTATTTCTGAACAGTGGTATTTAGAATTTATAGTGTAAACTTCTGTAAAGCTTATGACTTGTATTTATCGGGTTTTTGAGAAGATGTGTAATGTATAGAGATTCATTTAAGAAAGTATTCAAATGTTTGATATTATGATTGATATTCACTCATATTAGGCTTACCTAGTCCTTTAGACAAGGTGCTGTCACGATACCCAACAGAAGGAAAATTGGGTTGTGACACAATTTGCTTATTGTCGCCTATTAATAGTAGGAAAATAGGTGGCCACGAAAAAAAAAAATCAAATAATTTAATGAAAAAACAAGAAAAAATAAAGGGTAAATGAAGGTATAACTTAAATTTAGTTGATGAACTAAAAAGAAATTTACCCTGAGAATAAATTGACTATTCATTGCTTTTGAGAGATTCATCAGACTAGCGGACAAGATAAAGAACTGGAAAAAAATTATAAATTAGCGATGCTATAACTCTCGGAACGACAGACCGACTCATTACAGGTCCAAACAATACCGGGCATAAAGCCTAAACATAGTATCTAACACGCTTTATAGTAAATCTTTCTAAAACACATAAGGAGCATATAGCTACAACAAGTTGTTCAACGTTACAGTTGCTACGGGACATACCAAGTCATAATCCCCAAATGGTGCACGCTCACACGCCCATCACCTAGCATGTGCGTCACCTCCAAATAGTCACTTGACACAAAAATTCGGGGTTTTTATACCCTCAGGACTAGATTTACAATCGTTACTAACTTCAATCCGAGCAAATTCCTACTTTGCAATGTCCTTGCCTCTCGATTCGGCCTCCAAATATCCCGAATCTATCCACAAGTAATACAACACAATCAATAAAGGCTAAAGGACCAAATCTAGGAGAAAAGTATCAATTTATAGCCCAAATTCCGAAATTAGCCCAAATCTGATCCCCAGGCCCACGTTTCAAAACCCGACGAAATTCACAAAACCCGAAATCCCATTCACTCACGAGTCTAACCATACTGAATTAATCAAAATCCGACATTATTTGGTCTCTCAAATCCCAAATTACACTCTCCAAAATCTCAAGCCCTAACCCCCAATCTTCACTTCCAAAACCCTACTAATTAGGTGAGAAATCAATGGGAAAATACCATAGCTAATGATTGTTAGGATCAAGGGACTTACCTCTGTGGATAGCCTTGAATCCCCTTCAAAAATCACCTCAAAAGCTGCAAAGTCCGACTTAAAAATGGTGGAAATGAGGAAAAATCTCGAAGTCCTCTATTTATACATTCTGCCCAGTGAAACCGCACTTGCGGTCCCCCTTTCCGCATCTGCGGGGCCGCATCTACGAACCAAGATCCGCTTATATGGAAATCACTTAAAATCCCTAGGACCGCTTCTGGGCCTCTTGACCACATCTGCGATCATCGCAGGGGCGAAAACAACCTCGTACCTTTTTATCCCCTCTCGCACCTGCACATGCCCGCCTGCATCTGTGCCTCTTGCAGGTATGGGAGATCTTCGCACCTGCGATTCATGACCAGGTCCTCTATGGCTGAATCTACGGCTCCCCATTCGCTCCTGCGAGCTCGCACTTGCGGCTCCCACTCCGCAGGTGCGGAAGACACCAAAACCAGCAGCTTCAGCTGCATTTTCCAAGTTCCAAACCTTCCGTTAACCAACCGGAATCACCCCAAGGCCCTTGGGACCTCAACCAAACATACCAACACGTCGCATAACATCATACGAACTTAGTCGAACCTTCGAATCACTCAAAACAATATCAAAACACCAAATTACCCTCGGATTCAAGACTAAGAACTTCTAAACTTCCAAATTTTGCAAACGATGCCGAAACCTATCAAACCACGTCCGAATGACCTCAAAATTTACACACATGTTGTCACACCTCCTTTTTCACCGGGGTAAGGTCAATAAGGGAGTTTTTCCAATTTAAGTGACATTATTCGATTTTTGGAATTTATTTTTATTCAGAGTCGCCACCAAGATTTTTGATGATGTTCCGGGACACCGTTTATTTATTAGAAATCCCAAAATCGAGGAATTTTGACTCTGTTTAAATTGTCTACGAACCAGAAATCCGGGTAAGAAATTTTGTTAACTCGGGAGAAAGTGTTAGGTACTCCCGAGTTCCGTGGTTCTAGCACGGTCGCTTAATGATTAAATTTGGCCTAAATTGTTTGATTATTGATTTTAATACCTATGTGCATTTACATTTTACCGCTCATAATTATTCAACTATTTATATTTAAAGAATTATTTTAAGACGGGTTACTTATGCGTATACCCATTTAGTTTTGATGCGTCAAAAATCATGTCACGCGTACGTGTACACAATTCATGACATTGATTTATTTAAGAAAAATAATCAAAGTCGCGCGAACGCGTACCTTGGATTTATTTAAAATTGAGATCACGTCACGCGAACATGTACGCAATCACGATAGTTATTTTAAAAATCGCGTGTACGGGCATTTCTCCGAGTGTTCCTTTGAAATTGTATTTGTGTCACGCGAACATGTACACAATTAATAATATATTTATTATTATTTGAATTTATGGTCGAGTCACATAAATGTACGCCCGAATGGGATTTACGTATCACGACTATGTCACTGGAACCGTACCCATAGTCACAATGATTTATTAATCGCACCACGCAAACCACGATGTTCTTGAATTATTATTTCACTAGGATTTTAAAAAAAAGTTTGAACTGCCCGATTATCGTGGCTTAATCACGTAGCTTACTGTTTCAATTCTTACTAATAGATAGGCCAAGCATTTCACTTGTTATACACACCACTTTGTTTAATCATTTTTCTCTTGGGATGTATTTGACAAGTTCACGAATATGAATTTACATATTCATATTCACATGAGTGAAAAGATTTACATAGAGTGAATTCACATGAGCTACTTTCAGGACAAGAGGAACAAGCTAATTCATGAACAGTTTACATCACCTTCAATTTTTAATTTCCAACTTTACAAACTAGTTAAACTCGAACAAAAGCTAATCCAGTAAGATAAAGGTACTCAGCTTACTTTATTAGTTAACCATATTTGCTCAAACAATAACAAATTGTCTTATTCATTCTAAACAACAAGTGCATCTATTTCAGCCATGCCAATCAAAAATTCAGATTATTCATAAAAAACATGCCAAACAAAACTCATATACATATAAGATTAAAAGGAAACAATAGATAGGAAAAGAATTCAGCCTTTATTGCTGCATATTTTCCACCATGAACAATGAAATAGGATCTCAAAAAAAAAAAAACAGCAAGCCGAAACAAGCAAGCTATATCCGAACCTCGAACCGGCAAAACTCAACTCAAACGAAACTCCATCGGTTTAACGAAAGTCGCCGAAAAATGTAAAATTCAGCCAGATCTGGAAGCCAAGTATTTTCATATCGGAGGTCCGGTGAACAACAGAAAATGAAGACTGGGGTCGTTTTTTATGCGATTTCAGAGAGAGCTTTAAATGGTGAGAAGCTGCTGTGTTTTTCTTCAAAAGGAAGAAGGAGATGTTTTTTTTTTGTTTTTGATTCTTCGCCCCCTCTTTTTGTGAAGTATGTGAATTATATATATAGTACCGAAAATTAGTCCATGTGAAGGGTGGAGAAAATGTAACAATGGAACGTATGAGTGTGTGCAATGTGAGACATGAGGATGTGAAGTGGGAAGAAGACGTGAAGTGGGGAAGTTTGTTAGTTAACAAATTTATCTACTTTCACATAATTTAGCTTCATTATGTTTTCTTTTTCTCTTTCTTATTTTTTTGTCTGTTATTTCAAAAGATAAGGTTAATTATAAAAATAGTAATATTGATCAACCACTTTTTACACCAAGAATATATACATATATATATATATATATCCATACTCTAAGAATGTGAGTATTTTTGTATTATTATTATTATTATTTTTTTTTTTTTTTTTTTAAAATAAAACCTATTAAGAGTAAGATAAACGTTTTAAATATTAAGATTAGACCTAAAAGAAATATTTACACTAAAGTAGTATACAATTTGGGTGTGGTCAAAAATTAGTTGTTCACACACGTCACAAATGACACCACGAGCCTACTCCAACTTCCGAAAATCTATTCCGACCCCGATATCTAAATTTTCACTGCCGACCAAAATCGCCAAATTTTCCAACTTCGCCAATTCAAGCCTAATTCCATTACGGACCTCCAAATCACATTTCAGACGTGATCCTAAGTCCAAAATCACCTAAAGGGGCTAACGAAACCATCAAAATTCAAATCCGAGACTGTTTACACATAAGTCAACATCCGGTTGACTTTTTCCAACTTAAGCTTCTACTTTTTCCATCAGAATTCACTCTGAAACCACTCCGGACTCGAACCAACTAACCCGATATATCATAATATAGCTGAAGAAAACAAAAAAAGGCAGAAAATGGGAGAACCGGGGCTATAACTCTCGAAACGACTGGTCGGATCGTTACAGTCAGAAGTGAATTTGGTCGATCCAGTGATTAAACCTTTGAGAAGAAAATTAATATCTGAAACATCGAGGGGAATGGGACTATTTCCAATTTGATTTATATCAACAATGATGGTAACCCAACCTATGTGATTGGAGATGCCATGTAGTAGGTTCATATGAGTAATAACAAGTCATTAGTTGATAAAATGTGCACTATTAAATTATGTCCCTTCCTATGGTGTTTGTATATAGTGCAAGACTGCAAGAAATGGGAGGCTGAGTTATTAAACTCTTAATCTAATCCATATACTTTTATAGGTGGTGTATTCCGCTGCATAATACACTTGATGGATAGACCTATATGAGTGTAGAGTGGGACCGCTCCTCTGAAATTTATGGCAAAAAAGTTCTAGAGCACTCATGAAAATCAGGCGCGCGCATGGCATATTAGCGCAAAACCACGAGAAACAACAAAGTGTGTGCGGGTATAATGTGATAGATAAGACACTAAGCTTACAAAAGAATTCTTGGTTCATAGAAGTTCTAAACTTCACCATTTGTTCTGTAAGTGTAATCTTATTTTATCTAGGTCTGGTTCATAGTCCAAGAGACACCAGATTCAACGCATTATGCTCGTTTGTGAAAACCCATCAAATTCTTTTATATTCTTTTTGAGCTATGTGGGGCATTATTAAAAAAAAAATATATTTTTTTTTAATATCTCAAAAAGAATATTTAAATTGATGTCTAGGTTCATTCATTTAATGGGTCTTTATTAGACCAATCAATAGAATATATTTTAATATCTATAATTGAAAATTATAATATATTCTTTATCCTTTACTAGGCATGATCAATAAGCATTATTATAATATTATAACAAACCTTTTATTAGCATTCATAGCTTTTAAATTCTTTTTTGAAACCACTATCTGTTAACAATAGCCTTGAATGGCTTTGAAAGTTACAAAACATTAAAGATTTTATTTTGTAACAGTCATTAGCCTTCATTATTTGTTAGGCCTTTAATGTTACATACGTTGGAGCTTTAATCTAGCCATCTGATGAGATGGTTGTTTTTTATCTATATATTCCAAGTTTTTTTCTTGCTTTGAATAGTGGAAAAGGTAAAACTTTTTTTCTCCTTTTTTCCTTTTGTGCTGGATTTTTTTAATACAATCTTTGTTGTTTCTGCTCCTAGTTGTAACGATCCGACCGGTCATTTTGAGGTCTAGCGCGTCGTTCAGTAGTTTAAGGCCATGAGTATGAGCATGTGACTTTTACTCGCCGTATCGTCCTATAAAAATCTCAATAAATCAATTGATTTTATGAATATTGATT
>MDKI01236049.1:0-12111 GCA_005239505.1 Nicotiana paniculata | reverse complement strand
ATAAAAATAAAATATTCCCATTTCGAATAATGTCACTTAAAGTGGAAAAATTCCCTTATCCACTCTTTGAGGTGAAAAAGGAGGTGTGACACCGACAATTCGGGCTTATGTAATACATTGCGAAGAGGGTAAGTGGTTATCACACATATTGAGTGAGATTGAAAATGCGGTTTTAGCTTCCTAGAGGCGCTTATTAGAGCAAGTGCCAATTTTTCTAAGTGTGGATATCGAGTTTCTTCCTCTCCTAAAGTTCGACTTACATAATAAACAGGAAATTACGTAACTTGCTCTTCTCGAACTAGGACACCACTTACCGCAATTTCTGTGACTGCTAAGTATTGGTAGAGTTGTTCATCTATTTTTGGAGTATGAAGCAATGGTAGACTCGAGAGGTACCTCTTCAATTCTTCAAATGCCTGTTGACATTTTGGGGTCCAAGCAAAATTGTTCTTCTTTTTTAGCAGTGAGAAAAACCTGTGGCTTCGATCGAAAGACCTCGACATGTATCGGCCTAAAGTGGTTATCCGTCCTGTCATCCTTTGCATGGCCTTAACACTGTCCACGAATGTGATGTCTTTGATTGCATTGATTTTATCGGGGTTGATCTCGATTCCTGATTCGACACCATAAAGCCGAGGAACTTACCTAAATCGACCCCGAAAGCACATTTCTCGGGGTTGAGCTTCATGTTGTATTTTCTTAGTATCTTGAAGGTTTATGTCAAATGGTCCTCTTCACGCAGGGACTTAACTAGCAAATCGTCAATATATACCTCCATTGATTTACCTATTTGTTCTTTGAACATTTTATTTACTAGGCTGATAGGTAGCACCAACATTTTTTATCCCAAAAGGCATTACGTTATAACAATATGTGCCATACTTAGTGATGAATGACGTCTTTTCCTCATCTTCCGGGTTCATTTGAATTTGATTGTACCGGAATAGGCGTCGAGAAAACTAAGGATCTCGTTGCCGGTCGTGGCGTCAATCATACATCGATGTTAGGTAGAGGAAAAGAGTATTTGGGGCATGCCTTGTTTAAATCTTTATAATCTACACACATCCTAAGTTTGTTCCCTTTTGTAGGAACTACAACTACGTTTGCTAGCCATTCGGGATACTTTACTCCCCGAATGGATCCTATTTTGAGAAGTTTAGTTACCTCGTCCTTGATGAATGCATGTTTTACCTCGGACTAGGGCCTTATCTTTTGTTTCACTGGACTGAAATTTGGGTCCATACTTAATCGATGTGTTGTTATCTCCGGTGGGATCTCTGTCATATCTATGTGGGACCAAGCAAAGAAATCCATGTTATCAATGAGAAATTTAATAAGTATTTTCCTGAGTTCGGGGGTTAACCCCGTACCCAGGTATACCTTTCGATCGGGCAGGTACTCGATCAGTATAACCTATTCCGGCCCCTCGGCTGTTGATTTGTTGGTGTCGGAATCTTCAGGAATAATGAAGGATCGAGGGATCCAATAGACGCCATCTTCCTCTTAGATTCCCTTATTCTTTTGACTGAGTCGGGGCTGGTGATTGTGGTTGCTATTTGGTCTCTTGTTTTCCTTTGGTCTCCGATCCCTTTATTGTTGACAGCGTCGATACTGGTATTACCTCGTCGACCGTGAACATTTCCTTTGCAACATGTATCTCTTCATATACCATTTTCACCCCATTCGGGTGTTGGGAATTTCATCATTTGGAACATAGTCGAAGGGACTGCCCTCATATTGTGAATCTAGGGCCTCCCGAGTAGGGCGTTGTACCTCATATCGCCCTCGATTACATGGAACTTGGTTTCTTGAATAGTTCCAGCTATGTTCTCCGGTAAAACTATCTCTCCTTTAATTGTTCGCTGGCCATGTTGAAATTGTTTTGGACCCGAGCTGCGGGTACAATTCGATCTTGCAGGCCGAGTTGCTCGATGACCCTCGATTGGATGATATTTTTCGAGCTACCTGGATCCACTAAAACATGCTTAACTTGAATTTTATTCATAAATATAGAAATTACCAGAGCGTCATTGTGAGGATGAGAAATTCCTTCTACCTCCTCATCATTGAACGATACGGTGCCCTCTGGAACATAATCTCGGGTCCGTTTTTCCCTAGTAATTAATACTTTGGTGCATTTGAACACGGGCCCCTATGGGATATCGACCCCACCGATGATCATATGTATCACATGCTGTGGCTCCCCCTGTTCATTTCTTCTACTGGCGTCCCTCTCTCTGAAATGGTTTTTTGCTCGATTGCTTAAGAGCTCTCGAAGGTGACCCTCGCTGAATAGACGGGCTACCTCCTCTATCGGTTATCTACAATCCTCGGTTTTGTGGCCATGTGTGCCGTGATACTTGCACATCAGACTGGGATTTCTTTGGGAAGGATCAGTTTGTATGGGTCCTGGCCACCTAGTATCTTTAATTCGCCTAATTGCCGACACAATACTTGATGCATCAATATTGAAGTTATACTCCGATGACCGGGGTGCCTCTATGGGATCAACATTCTTATCAAAACCATTTTTGCTTATAAGTCCCTGATAACTTTGTCCGCGATCGCTCCTTCGATTATTTCAGGTAGAATTGCGTCTGGGACTGCTGTTCCTGCGATCTATGTTGTGTGGCTGATATCAGTCTCTGTTCGACCGAGGTTCCCTATCGATATCTCTCTGATTTCTGCATGTGGACCAGTTCGGATATACGGATCCGGAAAGAGTACCCAATTGTTCACCTTCGACTCTGATCTTCTATTGGTACTGATTATGTACATCGGCCCAGGTTACCGTCAGATATTCGACCAAGTTTTTCTTCAGTTGACGTGATGCTACAGAACTTCGTTCATTCAACCCTGACTGAAGGCTTGAACATGCCAGTCATCTATGACCGGTGGCAACTCCATGTGTTCCATTTGGAATCGGGACACAAACTCCCTAAATATTTCATTATCCTTTTGTTTTAATTTGAAAAGGTCTGATTTCCTCGTCACAACCTTTATGGCCCTAGCATGTGCCTTTACAAAAGAATCCGCGAGCATGTCAAATGAGTTAATGGAATTTGGCGGTATATTGTGGTACCAAATTATTTCTCCCTTCGATAGAGTCTCTCCGAACTTCTTCAATAGAACATATTCGATCTCATCATCTTTCAAATCGTTACCTTTGATGGTGCATGTATAGGAGGTGGCATACTCGTTGGGATCAGTGGTCCCATTGTACTTAGGGATATATGGCATACGAAACTTCTTGGGAATAGGCTTCGGTGCCGCACTTTGAGGGAACGGGAATCCATCCCTTTCAAAATTTGCGGTGCCCTCGGTATTTGATCAACCCGGGAGTTGTACGTTTCGACTTTCTTATCATTTGCCTCAATTTTCTTATCTCCCGATTCAATTAGTTTGGTGAGCTCCTAGAGCATCTTCATTATTGCGAGGTCAACCCCGGATTCGCTAGTATTCAACTTTTCTGGTATTGGCTCGGTTCTGCGGGCGATTTCCGGTTCGACCCTACTCGGAGTTCGATGTTGATTTTGTAGCTGTGCAATAGCAGCTTGTTGAGACTGTAGCATTTCGAATATCACTTGGAGATTGACTCCTACATCTCCTCCACCATGTGTACCTCGACCACCAGATCATCCTTCTCTGCGTACACTTCCATCGGCGTCCACGCCCAGATTCACATTTAGAGCAATGTATGAACTGACGTCGACTGGGTTGGAAACCGGTGCTCCCTCGAGATCAGCTTGTGGCACCTCAACCCCTGGAGAAATTACAATGTTGTTTTCCCCGTGGAATCTGAGGCCATTATCGCTATGTGCGAGTGATGTTTGTGAGTTTGACATACTTTATCCTGAAGACCAATATACTTGACAAGAAACAAGCGTAAAGTAGTGTGTGTTATCGGAGTCAGTATTGAATAATCACACTATTATCCTTAGTCCCACAGTGGGTGCCAAACTGTTTACCCTAAAATTTGGATAACAATTAAACTTATATTGTGATTTTAAGGATATGTGATTTCACCTAATACAAATTGATAAATGAGAGAGTAAATGACAGAATTGAACTGTAAAACAAACAAACCAGTATGCAAGTTGAACCTCGACCTCGAATTAAAGTACTCTCGAGGTGATAATAGTTTGAGAACAATAAAGAATGAATAATTATGATGAACAATAATAAGCAAGAAAGAAAGAATTGTATAGTTTTTTCTCAGTGACTAATGATGATTACAAATGGTTGAAACTCCTCTTTATATAGTAGAGGAATTCTAATTATTGTACATCTCTAATTACAGAAGGAAATCGTATAAACAACTAATTAATCGCTTTTGGATTGATCCGTTCTGAGATTCACACCACGATCCTCGGCTAATCACGGATATCTCGCTCTTTCCATTACTAAGCTATCTCCGACTTTACTCGAAGTCTATTTCTCTTGGCTTCGATTGATACTAACCTCGATCTCAAGAGAGACTCCGATCTCGAACTCAATGCCTCAACTCTTCGATGCAAAATCCTGGTCTCGATCAAATAGTGAAATCGGGTAACCGCGTTTTCTATATTATACACTTCTAATCTAAAGTTTTATATGTTTATTTCACCAATTCACTTGATAAAATATATACATGAATAACAACATAAACCATATCATAATCCAGTTATTTTCCCCATTTTCCAGCCATAACAACATATATATATATATATTCCATTATAATTATATTAATTTGTCATTTAACGTACAACTATTAAATACGCTTGTAAGAGATATAATATGTCGAAGAGTATAATGTTTTTGGTGTATATTCCTTTTAATGAATGGAAGAATTGCAAGGAACAAGTAAGAATGACAAAAAGTTATTCTAATTGCTTTAATCTCTAGAGGGTTGTGTGTTTTTGGAGAATAGCCTGGAAAAGTACATTAGTTGATTACCGGAGGCAAAAGAGGGGTGCTCAAGTGCTAAGTACTCTCCACCTTCAATTTTAACGTTGCAAGCTCGAGTCACCAAGTGACTATACTTGTGAAATTTTGAGAATTAGTGAAAAAATTTGGATATTGAGTTTGTTATTGTTGTACTAAAAAATTATTTTGGTCTTTTAAGATTTTCTCGTATTTTCCTATTTAAATTCAAGAAGTAATAGCAAGTTCCTACAAAATGAATATTCAGTTTAATAGCAATCTTTTCTTTTTTTTCAACAATTCAATAGTAATCGAATTGTGTTATAATCCAGTTCATCATAATTCAATTAAGAAGTTGATAATATATATTTAAGAATAATGTAATGGGAATAGAATAATTAAACTTAACGCCACTAAATCCTCGAAAATTAAACATAATGCTATATGTATATGTATATATGGTAACTTAATTTAATTCAAGTCTTTTAATTTGCATATGAATGTTTATATGCTAGCAGAAAGTTTCATATTTGTTCAATATTTGATGATGTTTGTTTCTTATATGGATATTCATAATTAAACTATTTACATTAAACAAATCATTCTGATAAATTACAATAGTTGCTATGTTACAAATACCAAATACTATTTCTTCTCTTCTGAATTATGCTTTAAAATCGTCCAAATAGTTAGAACTTAATGTACTTTATATGCGCTAACATTAGTCTAAGAAATGGTATGATTAAAGATGTCATTTCTTATTAATCGTTAATAATTTTTTCAGACTGAAAGTACTATCATTTATCATTTATCATTTAATAGCGATAATAAAAAAAATATAATATACTATAAATATTAGAGAGACTATGTTTCTCCTATACCTCAATGAGACCTCAAAAGATACTCCAATTGTAATGACAAAATAATACTTCTATCCGTGAAACCTGAAAGTTCCAATTTCCAAACCTTCCCCCAAGTATAAATACCCAAGTTTTCCTTTTTCTTCTTCATCGACCACATGGTTTTTTTCCCCTACTAAAGTCAAGAAAGTTTCAATTTCCAAACTTTTCCCTAGTACAAATACTAAAGTTTTCTTTTCTCTTCATCCCCGACCACATGGTTTGTTTTGTTTAAAAAGATATAACTTCTTGAAAAGACACTTCAAATTAAATAAATTTCTTCTTCTTAATAATTATTAATACTTATATATTATAAGTAGGTTAGTTAAAAATTTTAAAAGAATATTTAAGTAATTTAACTTTTTAGTATAGGGCTTCCCACTTTTATAAACAATTGTTTAGAATTATACATATTATAGAAAATAAGGATTACAATGCAAAACCTATTGATTATTCATCCTCTTACCACAAACATTTATTGTTTTCCTATAATTTCTTCTATTATATTATATGATATCCAATTTTCTAAGAAGAAAAAGTCACCTATTTTTCCATGGCGTCATATTTGACCTCTGAAGTCTAATCCGATGTATACATAGGCGGATGTAGCGTTTCAGTAAGGGGTTCAATTGAACTAGTAACTTTTGATGTGTAGTAAAAATTTATATGTAAAAATTTACTAAAATTAAAAAAAGAGTAGATATAAACTCATAACTTTAAAAATATAATGGGTTTAATGCCAAAAATCTTAAATTTGAACCCATAAAATTTAATTCTTGGATCCGCCTCTAGATGTATATCCATTCAACAATAATGGCATAATATAAATTTTAATTCAGACCAACTTACCGATTTTGTACTTTTAAAGACTAAACTATTCCTTCAAAAAATTAATGTATTTTTAAAACATATAACTTTGTGTAATAACAAAACTTCGAATTCAACCAAAAATTTACCCAAAATTCTAAATGGATGATTTAGTTTCTTATGATGATGGTAAGTGTTATTTTCCTTCTCATATAAAAAAGTCGCAATATAAATTTTTGGTGATATAAAACGGCATGAAATTGAAAACGGACTTTATTCTCCCTCTCGTTTGTACTGAGATATAGCATATAAGTAAAGACACATACCTTGTGAAAGATCGTAACATACTCTTAGGTTGGAATTTGACTTGAATTTGCAGCACCAAAAGAAAGGAAAAATACTTCTTCTTCTAGCAAATCACAACAAACTTTGTCCAAGAGTATTAGTAAAACACATATAACGTTTTGATATTCCAGTTTACATAAAAGAAATTCTTGATGTAATTATCTCTCTGTTTGTTGAATTTGAAAAAGAAGTTGATCAAATCAACGTAAGCAATAATATTGCTTCCTTAAAGTTGGAGAATGAGACAAAATAGAGAGCGAAACAATTTCCGATCTTTAATAATTGTAGCCACAAGTTTGTGGATATCATAAAAGACGAAACACTTCAAGTAATTAGTTAATTTAACTTTATATCTTCCTTGCTCGTTTTTCGGAGAAGAAACGCATCCAGGCATTCTTATGGGTTTGATTTAGGCCGGTATCATAACATAAGGGAGTATAAGCAGTGGCATTGGAGTTAGATCTATATCATAATACGGGGGAGTATGAAGCGGTGGCTTAAGAGTGAATAGTTGTGACTGAAGGAGCATGGGGTTGAAATGGTTGTGGGCTTGTGGCTGTTTGGAGGCTTAAGTTCTTTTTTTTAAGTAAAGTTATTTATGTTGTAAGGGGTTTTAAAGTAATTAACTTTTTAGAAAAGGGGTTCCTGCTTTTATAGTAATATATAGCAATATCTATATATATATATATATATATAGATAGATATGTACACTAAAATTTGGATAACAATTAAACTTATATTGTGGTTTTAAGGATATGTGATTTCACTCAATACCAATTGATAAATATGAAAGTAAATGGCAACTGTAAATAAATCAAACCAGTGTGCGGATAGAGCTTCAGCCTCGAGTCAAGATACCCTCGAGGTGAAAAGTGCAGGAACAGTAAATATGGAAGAACAATAGCAAAAGTAAGAAAGAAAGAGTTGTATTGCTTTTTTTCTCAGTCAATGATGATCTTTACAAATGATTAGAACTCCTCTTTATATAGTAGATTTTACTTATGGTATAACTCTAACTAAAGAAGGAAATTGTATAATTGGCTAATTAACCGCTTTTGATTTAATCCGTTCTGAGATTCACGCCACGATCCTCGACCAATCACGGATATCTTGCTCTTCTGTTTCTAAGCTATCCCCGATGTTACTCGGAGGCTATCTCCCTTGGCTTCCAACCGACCTCGATCTCGAAAGAGACTTCGATCTTGAACTCAATGCCTCAGCTCTTCGATGCAAGTCTGAGTCTCGATCAAATACCATATACAGATAGTCCCCTCGTTTCTTGGAGTATAATGACAAGACACAAACTGAGCCTTGGATTTTTTCGACCTCGATAAACAATGATGTCATCCCTGTGACTTAAGCGATGGAAGTGACCGAAATGTTCCGTCGGTACAGTTCCCCAAACTATTAATGAGCGTCAGTTAGCGGTCGACCACTAGTGTCGTTGAACCGTCATCATAAATCCATAAATAGGCCTCCTTCTCGTTGAATCAAACTTTACCTTAACCTTCATCTGCTCTTCTAAGCTTTTATCTCTCTCAAGTTCTTCTCTTTCATCTCTCCTTAGGTTTTCACTGCTTGTATCAAACAACCAAACATTACTATCTTCCTCTCTCTTCAACCCATACAATGGCGAAAACAACTAAAACAGTTCCACAAAAGGAAAACGCTTCATCTTCTTCTTCACAGACGGCCGGCGATAAAACGACGGCGGATCCAGGTGACTTTGGGCCAAATACCAAGTGACTTTGAGCCAAATACACCGCTACTTTTGGCGCATAGTGATCATGCTCCGATTCTTAACCAACAAAGCCGAGGGGTTTCCATTCAACCTCGATCACCTCATCATGTTGTACAACCCTCGCATATTTTGAGGGTTGATCAAGCTGCAACATCGGGCAACCAAGGCGTTGTTCTCGAGCAAAGATGAGGACAAAGACCGAGGATGGATGGGTCAATTTGTTCGGGTGAGGACCTGAGATCTCATTCCGAAGGAAAAGATGCCATTTCCTGAGAAATGGAACGCGACGCGTAAGTATCTCTTAACTTGTTGATTTCCATGCTTTATTTCATTTTTCTTCTTTACATAACATCTTTTTTTGTCACGATCCAATTTAAGCCCCCGAAAGGTGTCGTGACGGCACCTAGTCTTTATGACTAGGTAAGCCTAATTTTACGAGAAAACTTAAGGAAAACCAAATGATAAAGGATAAAACAGCATATTATAAATAACAAAAATAGTGTCGCTCCGCTCATATACAAAAAAAATATTCTCCCAAGACCCGGAATGTCGCTAATTCACAACTTGCTATAATCTATGTAGCTCTATACAAAGTCTGAAGATAATAAAGAGAGTCTCTAGGCGAGGGAGTAGAAGGGGACTCTGAGGATTCTGCGGACGCGGGAAGAAGTACCTTGAAGTCTCCTAGAAATCAGCAACACGTACTATCCTCGAGGCTGATATCTCGTACCTGGATCTTCACACGAAAAGCATGTGCAGGAAAAGGCATGAGTACACCACAATAGTACCCAGTAAGTGCCAAGCCTAACCTCGGTCAAGTAGTGACGAGGTCAGGTCAAGGCCCTACCGGAGTAAATATAATAAATTAAACCGTGAAAGATATAAGTAAATTTGTGGTAAAACAGTTAAAGAAATTTTCAATATTTAACAGTTAAAGTATCACTCGGCTCGGAACAAGGTAAACCCCAATAGGGAAAACTCTGGGATACCGTCCTGTAGTTCCAAATGATTATGCAGTAAAATGGGATCTTCCGGAATACGTCCGTAGTTCCAAAAGTAAATATGCAGTGCGGGGGATCTCCCGAAATACGTCCGTAGTCCCAAAATAAATATGCAAAACAGGGGGATCTCCCAGAATACGTCCGTGGTCCCAATTTAAATATGCAAGATAGGGGGATCCCCCGAAAAATGTTTGTAGTCCCAATTTAAATATGCAATGCATGGCAGGTATGGCATCGAGTTATACAATTTAAACTAAACACGGATAAGGAAAATAAGGACGTAACTCGGCATGGAGCATAGAAGATCAAATAGGTAATTAAACACGTAAGCATGCTTCCCTAATCCAAGCTAAGAAATTAAACATATTAGTGCAAATTAATAAGATAAAACTGTTTATGACTTAGAAAGGAAAAATGGGAATTTTGCAATAATAGCCCGTGTACGTACTCGTCACCTCACGTACAGGGAACTCACACATCAATTAATATCAAATATCCTAATGGAAAGTCCCCAACACAAGGTTAGGCAAGCCACTTATCTCAACCACTCAACTCAACTTGATATCATGTTCTTGCCACGAGTATCCGACTCCAAATGGCCCGAATCTATTCAAATAAATTACATAATGTAAATATAACTACAAGTAACTAATTTAACCAAATAATTCGAAGCTAAAGCGCAAAATTAGGGAAAACGCACAAAAAGTCTCCCTGGGACCAAGACTCGGAATCGGGTAAACGTTACCAATCTAGAACACCCATTCACTCATGAGTTCATTTGTCCAAAAATTATCCCATTCCAACGCCTGGATCTCTATCAAAACCCAAAAATTCAATTGGGGAACTTTTTGTCACGCCCCAAAATCGAGGGACGCGACCGACACTCAACTGGGTGACCCCCGTCAAGTGAACCTGATTTGCCTTTCCTATCCCACGCGTTACCCCGTGATTCCAATACGCATTATTCAAATAAAATAATCATTTATAGATTAAGCACGAACTTTCAACTTGAATTCGCTTCTACTTTTTATCATTATGAACACATGATACCAAATACTTACAAAATACATACCACATTAACAACGTGGACCGCGATTCCAAACCGTACGCTTACTACCCAAAATACATATATACTTTCCCCACATTGTGTCTACGGAGCCTCTACAAGTACAAAAGATTTATATACTACTTGCCGGCAACAAGGCCCCGGCTATACCTTACACTACTCCATAAGCTCAAATTAAGGTGACATGAGCCACACGTGGCCCCGAGAGGAAGTGAGGCTCACTAGAACAGCTGACAAAAAGGAGAGGAGGCACTGCTGACGGTGGGCTGAATTACCTGCTGTAGAACCACCTACATTTATATAAGAAAATGTAGCGCCCTCGGCAAAAAGGACGTTAGTACTGTGGAATAGTACTAGTATGCATGAAAAAAATTTATCCCAAGTACAATCAAACAATACACAAGTAAGAAACAGTAATAGAACCAATCAATCAATGCACGTGGAAAAGAACAACCAAATCATCAAGTTTCACAATCTCTCTTTTTCCTCTTTCAACATTACCATATTCAAGAGTTTCCCCGATTTTTTTCTCATTTCGATGCTGATAACGATCACATTCCGTCCTTATTACCTCGGCCACCCTTATTACCTCGGCCTTCCTTATTACCTCGGCCTCCCTTATTTCCTCGGCCACCCTTATTACCTCACATATTATTATCTTTATTAGTTAGTATGACGACGCGCAACCCGATCCCACCTGACAATCATATTTCATTACAACAACCACAAACAATTACATCACAAGAAATATCATTTCAAGGAATCAAGTTCATATCAACAATTTATTTATTTGGGCCTAAGCCACCATAGTTCTTACCAAGAAGTAAATCATGTACACGGTGTTTCCATAATCGTTTAACTCAATTGCATCGTTTCACAATACCCTTTTTTCATTACTTTCCACGCACGACTTTTAACCATTATATACATTCCCACACTTGGGCAAATCAACAATATTTCATTCATTAACACATACTTTCATATCGATACTCTCGAGCATTTACGAGCTTTGCACATAATAAGACAGGCACATCAATACACCTTTCACAACCTCATATAGCACGGTAATATGACAATCAACTAGGACAATCAGAGAGTAGAATCTTAAGTCTCAACACATTTGAACAATCAATTCACATATTATCAACAAGGTACACATGTCGTATGTTCAAACCCAACAAGGGGATTCTACAAAGGTTAAAGTTAGCCATACATACCTGGGGTCGAAATCCCTTTCTAACTTTTGCTCTCAAATCACCGGACCGACTAGCACCTTCAATCTAATTAACAATGCGGCACATTTAAACTTAGAGTTAGGAATCATGAACATGTCTTGAACTCATTGGAGCT
>MDKI01085738.1:0-12526 GCA_005239505.1 Nicotiana paniculata | reverse complement strand
CCTATATTACTTGTCGACCACGTACACTTGCGTGTGCATTGGGAAATCAACCAACAGTTATGCCTGTAAAAGGCTGTGTAAATGACAATGAAAGAAGACACAAGAGAAGAGAAATATTCCTTCTTTGTATCTCTGTTTCTTGTATAAGTTTTACTCAATTACTTTTATTTTATAACACGTTATCAGCACGAAGCTCTAATTTCGATCTTATCCCCGCTAAGTTGAGTCATATTTTGTTAAGGTATGTATCATTATATTAATTTTGTTTATGGCAGTATATATCATATGTAGATTACTTATGCTCTTGGGCATCTTAAATAATTTAAGTACGTTGCAGTAATAAAATAATTATTTTCTTCAGTGCTCAACTATTAGATGACCTCTAAGTCATCAAACTAGCTACCCCTAATGACACTACTTATAATATTCATGGACTTCCTGGATCAAAACATGTCTTCAAGGCATTTTGAAGAACTGTAAGAAACGAAGTGACAAGTAATACCTTTATATCGATTTTATTACTTTATATTTATTGTCTTATAACATATAAATGGTCTTGGTCATGTTCAATTCTATTTACCATATATATCACAATTATAAAGTGAAATAAAACAACATGTTATTTTCACTTTATGGCCAGAATGAAATGAAACAGTAGGTTGTTTACATGATATAGCTCTATTTTCGTTTCTTTTCCCATTAATCGTTTTGTTTCATTAATTGTTTATTAACATAATTATTTCTCTAACTTATTTATCTTTTACGACAGTTTTCACTATGTCAAATTTATCAAACTTAAATTTGTGGCACTTGACATCACTGGGAAGAATTATTCATCATGGGTCCTTGATGCTGAAATTCACCTTGACACTAAAGGTCTCGAAAATACTATTATACAAGAAAATGAAGTACCAAATCAAGATAAAGCGAGGGCCATGATTTTCCTTCGTCATTATCTACATGAAGGGTTGAAAACTGAATATTTTACCGTAAAAGATCCACTTGAATTATGAATTAATTTGAAGGTTCGATATATCATCTAAAACTTACGGTATTACTAAAAGCTCTGTATGAGTAGATACATTTATGGTTGCAAGACTTTAGAACCTTAAGTGAGTATAATTCTGCTATTTTCAAAGTAAGTTCTCTGTTAACATTATGTGAAGACACTATCCCAAATGAGGACTTATTGGAAAAAATATTTTTCACTTTTCACGCTTCAAATGTAGTGCTACAAAAATAATATTGTGAAAAGAATTTTAAGAAATATTCGGAGTTAATCACATGCCTACTTGTAACAGAACAAAATAATATTCGATTAACGAAAAATCATGAAGCCCGTCCCACTGGGTCCGCTCCATTCCCATAAGTGAATGTTGTAGTGGCATATGTAATCCTAAAGAAAATAAAATAATTGTCGTGGTTGTGGACATGGTCGTAGACGTGGATGTGGCAGGGGACGAAACAATTATCGACGTCATGGTGGAAATAAACAGGAGAATAATAAGGATTCTCAAATTAATCATTCAAAAGGTAAAATTAATGTGTGTCATCGGTGTGGTATGAAAGGTCATTAGACACATATTTGTCGTACGCCGGATCATTTTTGTCAAACTTGATCTCATTTTGTAAAAAATTATCAAGCCTCCTTCAGAAAGAAAGAAAATAGTGGAGGCACACTTGACCTTTCAAAATAATGATGATGAATGAAGCAGGTCCCTCATACAAATATGATTCTGAGGCACATATTGCATATAAAGATGATGATTTTGGAGGCCTTGCAAATATTACTCATTTAGAAGTAGGAGACTTCTTTGAGGATATTGACTGAAGAACTAATTATCTTACTGGGAAATGAAGCTATAATAAATGTTGTTATTTTTCATTTTATGTTCGCAACTAGTTTATTTTTCTTGATTGTGCTTTCCTAATGCATCATGTGTTGCTAGTTTCTACACTCCTAATGTATTTCTTAATGTTCTTTTTCTGTTAGTCTTTCATATTTCTTATGATGTACTTTTTGCTTCTTTTTTAATTGAAAAATATGAAAATTCTCCAGTCTTCAGTTGTACTCAAGATTGATAAAGATGATATATGTCTTCTGGATAGTGTTACAACACACACTATTTTAAGAGATAAGAGTATTTTTCTTATTTGGTAATAAAAAAAGACAATGTTAATACAATATCCGGTAGTACAAGATTAATTGAAGGTTCTGAAAGAGCCAATATATTACTACCAGGAGGAACGAATTTGGCTATTGATGAAGCACTATATTGTAGTAAATCTCAAAAAAACTTATTGAGTTTCAAAGATATTCGCCAAAATGGCTACCATATTGAGACTACAAATGATAAAAAGATTGAATATCTTTATATTAATACAATAATGTCTGGTAAGAAATATGTACTTGAAATGTTACATGCTCTTTCCTCCGGCTTATACTACACAAGTATTAACAGAATTGAAACATATGCCATAGTAAACGAGAAGTTTACAAATCAATTTATTATTTGCATGACCGGTTGGGCCATCCTGGTTCTACTATGATGCATAAATAATTGAGAATTCACATGGACATTCAATGAAGAACCATAAGATTCTTCAATTTAAGGAATTCTCTTGTGTTGCATGCTCTCAAGGCAAATTAGTTATTAGACCATCAACTATTAAAGTTAGGATGGAATCCCCTGCATTTCTGGAACGTATACAGGATGATATATATGTGGGCCCATTCACCCTTCATGTGGACCATTCAGATATCATATGATTTTGGTAGATGCATCTCCAAGATGGTCACATGTGTGCTTACTATCAACTCGCAATATGTCATTTGCAAGGTTGTTGGCTCAAATAATAAAGCTAAGAGCACAATTTCCAGATTAAGCAATTAAAACAATTCGTCTTGATAATGCTGGTGAATTTACATCCCAAACCTTTAATGACTATTATATAATGACTATTATATATCAACTGAAATAACAATTGAGCATTCGGTTGCTCCAACTCATACACACAATAGTCTAGCGGAATCTTTGATCAAACGCCTCCAATTAATTGCTAAGCCAATGATTATGAGAACAAAACTTCCTATTTCAGTATGGGGTCATGATATTTTGCATGCAAAAATACTTGTGCGGATAAGGCCCACAAGTTATCATAAAGTCTTCCCGTTGCAATTGGCTTTTGGTCAAGAGTCAAATATTTCACATCTTAAAATTTTTGAGTGTGAGATATATGTTTCAATTTCTCCACCATAATGCATAAAGATGGGTCTCCAAAGAAGTTTGGGGATATATGTTGGATATGAATCTCCTTTTATTACAAAATATCTAGAGCTTATGATTGGAGATTTATTTACGGTTCTGATTGTCATTTTGATGAATCATTATACCCAATATTAGAGGGAGAAAATAAGCAGATGAAAAAGGAGATAGATTGGAATGAATTATCACTATCTCATTTAGAACCTCGAACAAATCAATGTGAACAAGAGGTTCAAAAGATAATTCATTTGTAAAATATTATAAATCAGTTGTCAGATGCATTAACTGGTGTACCAAGGGTGACTAAGTCACATATTCCAGCTACTAATGTTCCAATACGAGTTTATATCCCCGCATGAAAGCAAATGAGTCTAACTCACTCTTGAAACGTGGTAGACCAATCGGTTCTAAAGATAAAATCCTCGGGAAAAAATAGCAAATGATCAAAGTGATCATAACACAGAGGTACTATCTTAAGAATATCCCCAAGACATAACAAACGATAAGACCTCAGGGGAGGTCCAGGTACCTGAAAATAACAAGAACGAGTAAATCTCGATAAGTCAGGTCTCAACAGGAAAAGACTGAAACAAAAATAATTTTGTTATCGATAACGTTTTGCTTATAATGTTACTATTGAAATAATTCAACAAGATGAGGATCTTGAACCAAAATCTGTCGATGAATATAGACAGAGAAATGATTGGCCAAAAGGGAAAGACGCTATCCAGGCAGAATTAACTTCACTTGGAAAACGTGAAGTCTTCGGACTTATAGTTCGAACACCTGAAGGTATAAAGCCAATATGGTACGAATGGATTTTTGTGTGAAAATAAAATGATAAAACTGAAGTCGTTAGATATAAAACATGACTTGTAGCACAAAGATTTTTGCAAAGACCTGACATTGATTATATGAAGACATATTCTCATGTGGTGGATGTTATCACATTCAGGTATCTTATAAATTTTGCAATGCATGAAAAACTTGATATGTGTCTAATGGATATTATCACAACCTATTTGTATGGCTCATTAGACAATGAAATTTTTATGAAAATTGTTGAAGGATTTAAAGTGCCGGAGCATATAAAAGTTTTCGAGAACTTTTTCAAAATAAAACTTTAGAAATCCTTATACCGATTGAAATAATCAAGGAGCATGTGGTATAATCGCCTGAGTGAGTACCTGTTGAAAAAATGGTACAAGAATGGTCCAATTTGTCCTTATATCTTTATAAAAAAAAGATTTCGATCTGAATTTGTTATAATCGTTATGTATGTTTAGACTGTTGCGAAACTTCCAAAAGCAGTAGACTGTTTAGAAATTGAGTATATGTAAGATGAAATTTTTGTCCTCAATCAACATACACTGAAAAGATCGTAAAGTGATTCTATATGGATAAAGCACATCCATTGAGTAGCCTGATGGTTGTAAGATCACTTGATATAAATAAAGATTCATTCCGACATTATGAAAATAATGAAGAGCTTATTGGTGCTGAAATACCATATCTTAGTGCAATTTGGGCGTTAATGTATCTTGCCAACAATTATCGACCAAATAATAACTTTCTCAGTAAGCTTGTTACCAAGATTTAGTTCTTCACCAACACAAAGACATTTGAATAGTATTAAGCATACATTCAGATACTTGCGAGGACCATTGGTATGTGTTTATTCTATTCAAATGAATCCAAGTCAACATTAGTTGGTTATGCAGATGCATGATATATATCTGATCCACATAAAACTCGATCTCAGAAATGCTACTTATTTTCATGTGGAGGTACAACCATATCATGGCGTTCAACGAAACAGACCATGATTTCTACTTCTTCAAATCATAAAGATAATAGCCATTCATGAAGCAAGTCGAGAATGCGTTTGGTTGAGGTAAATAACTCAACACATTTAAAGAACATGTGGTCTTTCTTTGAAAGAAAATATTCCAACAACATTGTATGAAGACAATGTTGTATGTATAGCTCAACTGAAAGGAGGATATATTAAAGGAGACAGAACAAAACATATTGCACTAAAATTCTTCTTCACTCATGATCTTCAAAAGAATAGTGAAATAGATGTTCAACAAGTTTGCTCAAGTGATAATTTGGCGGATCTGTTCACTAAGGCATTACCAACCTCAACATTTGAGAAGCTGATATACAAGATTGGAATGCATCGTCTTCGAGACATTAAGTGATATTTTCATCAAGGGAGTAACTATGCGCTGCACTCTTTTTTTCTTAACCAATGTTTTGTCCCACTGAATTTTCCAGGTAAGGTTTTTAATGAGGCAACAAGCTATGCATATTATAAATGACTATGTACTTCCTAATGTTTCTTTTATAGTAGTGGGTATAAAATTCGAAAAATCAAATTTTGAACCAGACCGAATTAATTCAGTATTTCGGTACAATTCGATAACAAGTTTTTTGGTTATTCGGTATTTCACTACGGTCCTCAGTGTTGAGGTTTCAATATTGAGATATACCGAAATACCGAATTATTACTTGAGTTGAACTACCACTATAATTTTGTTTTTGCATGTGTAGCATTTCAACATTTACCGGGTACTTGGTTATGAGCTTTTATTGCAACTATAGTACTATTTCAGTAACTTCCATAATTATTTTGGAGTAGTCCATCAATGATATGCAATTGAAGATGTATATTACTCTTGGTTTGATATGTGTTGCGTTTTAGGTGTTCTCGGTGGTGTCACCATGGAGTACCTCCACTTAAGGAATACATACATTCATTCATCTAGTCCATACATTATCACTAGAGAATCATTTACAAACGTGAATAGATGAATGTTTGTGATCCCCTTCCTAATTCCTCCACCTCCCGCCTGCTAGCTTACCAGTGTTAGTACATCCTGACTGTCCGCTCTCCATTTATATCATCTGTTCATGTTTGTAAACGATTTCCTTTTAAAAGACACGATTATGTTAATGTATCAAGCCAAAATTGTACAGATTCCGCTGTAGGCATATAAATTTTATTGGAATTAAATCTATAAAATATTTTGGACTATTTTTTAAATTCAAGACATATTAGTTCAAATAAATTTATTGGCTAATATAATTGAATTAGTTATATAAGTCCAACATATATGAATTAAATAAATAAGTTTTAATACATTGTGCTAGCCCATTTAATTGGGCTAAAGTGATTAGCCGCCCAAAATGTCATTTTCCTAGAGGCCCATTTTGGTGCCACGTGTCAAATGACGTGGCACGCCAAGTCAAACACAAGAGCCAATAGGATCATGCCACGTGTCAAAATGACAAGGCATGCCAAGTCACATTAAAAGCCAATGAAACCACGCCACGTGTGCGAGTGACTTGTGCTGGCCAATCAAATACGGTCATGTCACACATCAATTTGATTGGTCGGAAAGAGTTTGTTCTTATCATAACTCTTCCCTCCCACAACTATAAATAGGGGTCTTCATAACCCAGAAAAGACACATGAAGATCTACAAGAAGCAAGAAACAAGAGATAACTCGTGGATCAAACGCCGCAAATTTCTCTACAAGTTTCAAGCTTCAAGCAATCAAGTTCAAGTTCAAGAAATCAAGTTCAAGCTCAAGAACGAAGAACAATTCAAATATTCAAGATCAAGAACGAAGTCAAATCAAGTACAAGGCGTTCAAGATCAAGGCTACTTGCTCGTGATACAATTTGTGGCAACAATCAAAGTGTTCGCGATGGATAAATCAAAATTCAAATTCAAGATCAAGCTCAAAGGCCCTTGAATTTATACTAGAAAAGTAGAATCAGAGGATTCATAGAGATTGTACACTCATATTGTTTGAAATAAAATACTACGATTGTTATAATATTTTCGGTCTTGATTTTATTTTCTCGACGCAATTTATTGTCTACATCCTCATCGAGCCAAAATAAGAAATAGTGAACCATACCGAACTACTTTGGTACGGTATTTGGTATACACAATTGATAAATCGAATACTGAAATACCGAACTGAAGTACCGAATGTCCACCCCTATTTTCATAATAAGTTCTTAATGATGCATATTATTGGAGGAGTGTTATGAATAATTTATAGATATGGATGTGTGTGAATAGCTTATGGATGAACTCTCATACTTTATGTCTATCCTATGCACTATTTTACGATAGTAAGTTTTTAAATATTATGTTTATAAAAGGATGTGTGAAATGAAAATGAAAGAAGACACAAGAAGAAGTGAAAAGCTCCTTCTTTCTATCTCTATTTCTTGTATAAGTTTTACTCAATTACTTTTATTTTATAATATTTTTCAGAAAAAATTCTCAAAAAATTATTTTTTAAAGCTGTTTTTTCTTGCCAAACACACTAGATTCCTTAGTTGAGAAAATTAGAATTTTAGTTTTTTTTTAATGCAAATTACTATTGGCTCGGTTCCTACGTTTCCTAAAAGTTGTCATAACACAAGACTCTTTTGATTGAACACAACATATATATTAGTTTTTCCAAATTTTGAATACAATTCTTTTTAACGTGTAATTCGAGGGAAATCTTGCCTAATTGGTTTTCCATGACAAAGTAAATATTAACGTAACAATATTCTTCTTTCTTTCCAAATTCAAATACAATAGGATGGGCATCTTTCTATTTTGCAATTATACATGTTATTTACTGTTTAGTTCAATTATTCTTTTCCCCCTTATAAATAAGAAAGGGAGAAAATATGCGATTCGAATCCATATTCTTCTACTTTCCTCTTGTGCGCTTTCTTGTTTATGTCAATAGTGGTGGACCCAGGATTTTGTGCAAGCGTATTCAATTTTAGAAGTACATAACTTTAGTCGTAATATAGTAGTTGTCAAGTGGATTCAAGTAAAATATTTATACAAAATTTACACTACTTTAACAGTAATTTATACATATACACAATATTATTTTTTGGTGAAGCGAGTTCAGCTGAACCGCTGAACCCGCTTGGCACCTCGTGCATCCGCCACTGTATGTGAGTGCCTAACAAAACAGTTAAAAAATCTGCATGGGGTTCTTTACCAAGAATATCGCCTTCTCATGTCTATCTTTCGTTCACCAATTAAGCTTTCGTTCACCAACTAAGCTTTCGTTCACAAGATTAAAAGAAGTTCTACAATAAACATTTTGCCTAATAAAACTAAGACACATTTGAATAAAATAGAGGGATAGATGTTACTCATTAGAACGAGAAGATTCCACTATATCATTAGATCACTAAATTCAACATTCTTCATATCAAGGGTGGTCTGCATAATCGAACATTAGAGTAAAGGGGAAATTCCATATATTTCTGAAATAAAAATGTTAATTACATTCACTAAACCAACCCAAATCCAAAGAATGTCAAACATAGCTTGTCTTCAAGCGTTATACAATTCCTACTAGATTAGAACCTATCAAACTTTGGTTGAGAATCATTCGTGTTCGAACCTTACTCATGTTACCCTATAATCGTGGCAATGGAAATCATGACGGGAAATGATGATTTCACCAAGTATTCACACTTGACTAAGTAATTTAGTTTTAAGTCACCTATGAAATTGCAATTACATTAACTAACCATGATTAAATAAAAAAAGTGTGATTAAAACCTTTTTTTTTTTGTTTCTACTCTTAGAGACAAGCTAAAGTTCACTCTTTTATCAAATGAAAGCAAAGTGAGTCAAAGAACCATAGAACACAATGTCATTAGATACCTAAACAGCAACTGATAAATCCAATGCTTATCAAAAATTTAGGGCCAACATAGTGACACTAACAAAAGATGCATAGCAACTGAAAAATGTACTACTATATAATGCCAATCTAGTCAAAGAGTGAGAATCCCAAGTCATCATCATCACTCTCTTCTTTCTCTTCCTTCTTCTCCTCAGCTGCAGGTGCTTCTGCAGCTGCTGCACCACCAGAAGGAGCCGCTGCTGCTGCAGCACCGCCTCCGATGAAGCCACCGCCCCCACCGCCACCAATGATCACCTGCATAATATGCAAGACATGAGGATAACATAAATAAAGGAACTGCTCCTAGAGATATCAACAATGATAATGTTTGACAGTATTATAACACATCACAAAAGACATCAAATAATCAAATCAAATCAATTAACCATGTTTGTTAGCTATAAGAAATCTCTATATAGGCTCAGCTCAAATCATTTCAAAATAAAGACTGTAATTACAAAACTGAAATAGAAAACTGGAAAAACAAAGAGGTTGCTTGTGATAGAACACTACTTGGAAAAGAAAGAGAAATGGAAATTAAAAAGGGTGGAGGGGGGATCTCAGACATCCAAGGAAGGATAAAAGCAGCATTATCTCTCAAGCCTGGCGAAGGCGAAAGATTTAGTCGGCCACTGCGAATGTTTTGAGAAACAAGCCTTCAAATGTATCATCAAGGATCCCCCACTGATGCACTAAACCAAAAATATAAAGCACTTATACAATTAACAAAAGTACCAAAAGTAGTAACTAACTAAGTCAAGAACGGCATCAATGAACAAACTAGAGTAACTAATTATGCCAAAAATGGCATCAAACAACCAAACAGATCATCACCAGTTTAGTTCCTTTTATGTTTAAGGGTTTGAAAGCAAGCTATTTTCACAATTGCAACTAAAAAGGAAGAGGATGCTTGTGATAGAACACAACGTGGAAAAGAAAGAGATTTGGAATTGAAGTAGGTGGGGAATCTCAAACATCCAAGGAAGGATAAAAGCAGCATTATCTCTCAAGCCCGGCGAAGGCGAAAGATTTAGTCGGCCACTGCGAATGTTTTGAGAAACAAGCCTTCAGTTGCATCATCACAGAGCCCCCACAAAAACACTCAACCAGAAACATAAAGCACCGATTTATGCCCAGCATTACATCAATCAACAAACTTTTTGACCAATGAGTTATAATACCTCAAAGATATCAAATTTCAGTAGATTCTTGTTTAAGGGGGTTAAAAGCAAAATCTATTTTCACAATTACAAGCACAAAAATAGCAACAATGTATCATCTCTAATACAGGAAAATAACCAAATATCGATTACAAGTTTCCTTTTCTTTTCATACAAGTTTTGTTCTTCAACTAATCAAAAAGGTGAAACTCTTTACTAGTAGCATAAAAACTGCACGAGAACCAGAAAGACAATCTATACACTACTGAATTCTTGAGCTAAATCAGACAGAAAAACAAGCATAGTCCCATTCAGAATTCCTCATACAATTCAACTCCACTTGTTCTAACTCCGATCTGCAGTGGCACACAGTTCATAACTATATGGACAATACCAGGCTCTTGACTGCCACAGGTTTCAAAAACCCGTGCTTATCTTCTAAACTAAAGCCCTGGGGCATGTTCTACAAATTTTCGCTCATATGACAATTTTTAAGAATTCAATTCATTTAGTAATAAAAAATTTAAGTTTTTCCCATTGGACTACCTTTTCAACCATTACTTATATGTTCACTCACTACATATACACACACACACACACACACATTGATAAGATATGGACATTGGGTCTAACTCAACCCCAAAAGCTAGCTCATGAGTTGAGGATTGCCCAAGCCATATAAGGAGACCAAGTCACCCATCTCCTTAACACATATACATACATACACACCTATATCAGATTAACATATTTTAACACTAGGGACCAGAATATACATTATTTTCAATAAATCAAATTTATCATAATATTCCGACACCCTAAAATACGCGTGATTCAAGTCAAAATTGCACAGATAATTTTAGAACAAAAAGGAATACAAATAAAACAAAACTTTAGAACAAAAAGGAATACAAACAAAAAAAAACCAAGATCCAAAGCGATTCATCAAAGCAAAAAGCAAAAAGAGACCCATTAAAATACTTTAAACGAAAAGGGTTAGGAAAGGAAAGTACCTGAAAGACAGCAGAGGAAGGAGTAACGTAGGAAAAAGAGGACTGAACACCACCAGAAGAGTCAGTTGAAAGAGCAGCCTGAACAAGCTTGCGCTGAAGATCATAGGTGCAAGAAGCAGAAGCTTCTAGATCACCCTTCAGTTGCTTAGCACTCCATTCATCTCCTGACCCTTTGCAAACGAATGTGAAAACTCCCATTTTTTTTTTCTCTTTCTTTGTTTCTCTCACTCACTGATACGGAGGCGTTAGGAATTGTGTGTAAATGGGGGGTTTTTGTAGGAGGAGAAACCCTAGGAATGTTTACGTACCGTTTAAAAAGACTAATATACCCTCTTCTTGGGCAAATCTATATATTTACGATTTTGTCCTCAACAATTTTCTTTGAATGTTATTTCAAGGGTATGTATGTTTATTTTTTTATGTGAATCACTAATTTGTCGCTCCAAACTATAAATATTTACCAAACCTAACGAAGGCGAGTATTTGACCAGTATTAAAGTTATCTTCGTGTGATTTATTGGTCATGAGTTCGAATTGTAGAAATAATCATTAATATTTGTATTATGGTAAGTTTTCCTCGAACCTTACGTGAATACGAGATACTTTGTGTACCAGATTGTTTTTTTTTTTACCAAATAAATTATTTGATTATGTAAATAACTTTTACACTATCAATATGCTTAAATTCTTAAAATATTAGAAATCCAAATATACAAATTAAGGGCAAAAAAGAGAATCGTCATTGAAGATTGCAATTAAGTGATTGAGAGTATTTGATACCGGTGGAATTTCACTAGAGAACTCTTGTTCTTTATGTATTTGATTGATAGTTATTAAGTTATTAGACGATAATTATAAATTATAGGAATTTTTTAACCCATATTCAAGGGGGTGCGGAACGAGTAGGTTATATTTAGACAAATAGAATTAAAATAAGTTCAAGAAAAAAACATAGAACGGATCTATGTATAACGCCATAGTATATGGCGCTATACACTAACAGTAACTGTGCCGTTAGTGTATAGCGTCATATACTATGGTGTTATACCTTCTGAATTTGTCAAACACAGGTATAACGCCATAGTATGTGGCGTTATACCTATTTTCTAGGTAAAGCGCCTTGTACTATGGCGTTATACACAATGAATTTGTCTAACACATGTATAACGCCATAGTATCCGGCGTTATACCTATTTTTCTGTATAGCGCCGTGTACTGTGGCGTTATACCTGCTTCATGGGCCCACCAATAATTCAAAAAACGTATAGTGCTTACTACATTGGCGCTATACAATTAAAAAAAAAAAAAAATCTCCGGCCAGGCATTCTATATAAAGTGGTTAGAATTGCATTTCATTCAA